>SKCR01021147.1:0-90995 GCA_019454045.1 Zanthoxylum bungeanum
GTATGATGAGACCTAATCAAAAATAATTAATTGCTTGCCAATTACTCGAAAAACCCTCAATAAATATTAACCTATTTCCTTCCATTGAGTGATTCTCTCTCAAGATCCAAGATTGGAACTGGTTTGTTGGCCAAAGTCAAGACCTTTGTCTATCGCGGATGTGTTTGAATCATGAAAGCTTTGTTCCATATCGCATGTCTTGTCCAAGTTGTGATTTGTTGGCCAAAGTCAAGATCAATTCTTGTCCATCGACATCGATTATGAAGCTTTCCAAAGTCAATGGGTCCCGCTTAACTAGAATCATTAAACTTGTTGTGCCAAAGCCAAGGCTTAGTTGATTCAGAGGAAAAAGGTTAGGGAATATATCAGATATATTGGCATATATTAGATATATGTTTCGGACTTGGATGTCCACCTACTGGATCTAGGAATTGGATGAGATCCAATTGATCTTAGAGATCTACCTAGTTAAATATCATATAGCTTGTTGGCCAAAGTCAAGGTTGTGTGTTATTTAACGGGATCCTAGCCCACTAGGAAACTAGGTTTCCCGAGCACTCAACAGAGGGTTAGAGGCTCGCCGAAAAATAGTGGGAGGCAAGTATTAAATTTGCAATTTCATTTAGATACTTGCCAATACGCGCTCATTTCATTTTCGTCATTATTTATTAATAAATATATTAGTTGGACTAATATTTAAATGTTGTTTTAATTGAACAGTTGGACTGTATTCAAACTACTTCAATTTATAGTTGATTATATAATTGGATTATAGTAATCAATATATTTGAATTTAACCAATAAAATTATAGTTGATTATATAGTTAGACTATAGTAATCATTATATTTAATTGTACCCGAAATCGTTGATTGGATAGTTGGACTATAGCAATCAAGATAACTAAAAGATTAGCGTTTAGAACATAATCCTGGGTGAAATTTTTTTTAAACAGCTTTAATTTTCAGATTGGGAATAGAACCTCAGGATAGTTCTAGGAGCTGAGAAGTTACTCTATTTGATAGAGCAACCTCTCGGGCCTAAGCCCGGAGTTGAGTGAATAGTGGAGCATGAGTTTTGGAAGACTCATGGTGATGATAACTTTAGTGCTCAATCTGTTATGCTGACCGTAATGACTCTTTAATTCTGTCGTCAGACTAAAGGATTAGATCCTTATAACATGATGTTGAAATTAAAGATCTTCGTAGATCTATTCTTAGATCTTAGAAGTACAAATTGCAAAAGAAGCTATTTCACTCGCGTGTGTCAGAGGGTACATCTGTCGAGCACTAGGTGTCGCAGATGATTACTGACATCGATCAGCTAGGTTAGCTGGGCATTACCTACGTGGCCGAGATTACCAAAGATTTGATCTTATAGTCTCTACCCGAAAGCTGGGGCAGGTTCATTATGAACCAAGAGAAAACTCTTGGAGAGTTGATGGCTATGCTCAAGGAAGCAGAGCCAGAGCTTCTAAAAATGGGCAAAGGCAAAATCATCACAGTCTTCTAGGAAGACAAAGGACATATCCCAAGATGTCTGCCTAAACTGTGGCAAACGGGTTCACTAGAAGCGTGACTGTCGTATGGACAAGGCATACATGAAGGAAGTGAAGGCGGGGCAAGGCTCCGGCTTCAAGTATGTTTGTCATAAACATGTTCACTACTGGTTTCAAAATTGGATTTTTGATACTAAAGTGTGGTACATAAATATGTACTGATGTGCGGAATCTGCTGATTAGCAAGAGACTGACTTCAGTTGAGATCAACCTGCAAGTTGGAAACGGGACGAAAGTCGCTATTTTAACCGTAGAAACCTAAGTTTTGGAACTGCCCTTGGGGCATGTACTTAAATTAGGAAACTTTTATATGTACCTAGTTTGACTATAAACATTTTCTCTATATCTAAGTTTAACTCGTTGCGGGTATGCCTTTATATTCTAGAACACTAAGTGTTTTATTTTATAAAGATGATATTGAGATAAACACATTAGATGTGAATAACAATATTTATATTTTGAATATAAATGAATCTCAAATGTATAAAATGACAAATAAATAGCTCAAACTAAATTAATCAGTTGAACTTATAAGTGGCATTGTTGTCTGGGACACATTAACAAGACTCGTATATCCACACTTTCGAAGAGTGGATACTAGGACGGATTTTTATTCTAATTCAAATGATGTCTAAGAATCTAGTTTATTAGGAAAAGTTCCTAAAACGCCTTTTACTTGGTGAAAGTGCAAGTGCCACCGATCTGTTACCCCTCGTTCATAGTGACGTAAGTGGGCCATATCTAGCTAGGCTAGATGTGGATATGAACAATTCGTAACCTTTACGGATGTGGCATCGCGTTATGGTTATGTGTTTCTTTTGAAACATGAATCAGAAACTTTTGATAAATTCAAAGAGTTTCGACACGAAGTAGACAGACAGATCGGCTAAAGTATTAAAACATCACGATTGGACCGTGATGAAAATACTTAAGTAATAAGTTTCTCAATTAATTGAAAGAGTATAGTATTCTTTCAATATGGACTGTTCACGGAACACCTCAATTTGACGGTGTGTCCGAACAAAGAAACCGAACCTTATTGGACATAGTAAGGTTAATTACGAGTCGCTCTGAGCTACCATTTTCCTTATAGGGATACGCATTTAACAGTGCAAAACGTATTTTGAATAAGGTTCCATGAAAATCTGTTTGACAGATTTCACATTAGATATGAACAGGAAAGAAACCGGGTTTTCTCATTCCTGAAGATTATGGAATGCTAGGCATATGTTTGGATGATACCAAACTAAAACCCAAATTGGATAAGTGCCTAATTTGTGGGTTATCCTATGGTAACCAAAGTATAGTACTTATACAACGCACAAGAGAACAATTTAATTGTTGCTCTCCATGCGGTTTTCCTAAGAGGAATACCTATATGCAGTGGTAAGTGGGAGGAAAGTAAAACTCGATAAAAATCGGAGTAATACTATTCTAGGCACTGAATCCTTAATGGAACACAAATAGTTCATCAAGGATGAAACTGTACCAATAATCTTCGAATACACAAGAATCGCGTAAGTCGGAGAGAGTCAGAAAATAACCTGGGAGGTATGGGTTTCTGATCTCACCTCATGAAGATGTCAATCTTATTGAGAAATACGAATTGGCTACGTATGAGGAAGTGATACAAGGTATCAACTCCCTATTATGGCAAAATTCCATGATGTCCGAAATGGATTCCATGTATACCAACCAAGTTTGGACACTGGTTGTTGTACCAGAAGGCATTGTGCCTAATGGTACTATGTGAGTCTTCAAGGAAGACAAACATGGATGGCAACATACAAACGTACAAAGCTAGGCTTGTAGCGAAAAGGTATCGCTATCAACATTGTGTTGATTACGACGAAACCTTTTACTTGTTGCCATGATTAAAATCCATTTGGATAATGCTTGCTAATGCTGCATGTTTCATTTATGAAATATGGCAGCTGAACGTCAAAACCACTTTTCTTAAACGGAAACCTTTTGGAGGATGTTTATAACATCCTGACGGTTTTGTCATACCAAAACATGCAAACTAGGTTTGCAAATTAATTTGATCCATTTATGGATTGAAGCAAGCATTGCGTTCTTGGAACCAACGTTTTGATGTAATCATAATGATATATGATTTAATTCAAAACGAAAATGATTCTTGTGTATATAAGGAGGTTAGTGGAAGCGCACTGACAATAACTGTCCTATATAATGATGACATATCATTTCTTGGAAATGACATTCCTATAATACAATTGGTGAAAGCTTGGCTTTCATGAAAATTCTCCATAGATTACTTGGGAGAGACAACCTTTATTCTAGGAATAAGGATCTACTGGGATAGATCTAAAAGTTGTTGGCACTCTCCGATAACTCGTATATTGAAAAGATATACGAGACCGGGTGTCTCATAGGCTTTGAGAATATGGAGTCACAATCGGTCCAATCCAAGTGATAGTCACTGGATTGATGTTAAGAACATCCTTAAGTATCTTAGATGAACTAAGGATGCTTTCTCAAACTATGGAGAAGGAGAACTTGAAGTGACTGGGTTCACTACTGCAAGTTTCCAAACCGAAAAAATGACTATAAGTCGTAATAAGGGTACTATATAGTTTGAATAATGGAACAGTGATGTGGAAATCTTCCAAGCAAGATATTGTTACCGAATAAACAACAAAAGCGGAATATTGCTGCAGCTGAGGCAGCAATAGAAGCACTTTGGATCTATATAATCCTAATTGGATTAGGAGTAGTTCTGTTAGCAACTAAGCTAGGCTACAACACATGCTAAAGAATTAATGGTCTCATCAACGATCCAAGTATATACTTCAACTATTCATCTGATTCGTTCGGATCATACATCGTTGCGATGTGATGATCGAATAAATCGCATCAGATGATAACCTTGCAAATCCGCTAACGAAAGTTGTTTCTCAGCAGAAATTTGAGCGACCCGTACATAGTTCAGGTGTAGGACACTTGAGTGATTGGATATAGGCCAAGTGGGAGATTGTTGGACAATTATGACCCATAACATCACTATTTGTACATAACATGGTGTTGTTGTACAAATTAACTATGTGACAAAGGAAATTGCTCTTTTATCATTTGTAATTGGATTACCGGGATATATAAATGATAAAAGTCCATATGAGTAGTTCTGGATTAATAAGATATAAGACGGTATTAATCCACTAAGGTTTAATCATTAAATATCCCTAGTCGTAATATTATCGAGACTGTACATCGATAATGTGGAATAGACTAGTATTGCACTTGTGCGCGTTGTGGGAGCATAACGACATAGTTCTCATATATTTAATTATTGGATACTTATGCAAGTGTGATAGGAGGTTGTGTTTACCGATGGTACGGGAACAGCTTCGCTCTGGATAGACCCCTCGGAATTCCATTGGTAGTATGACTATGTGTCTATGGAAGTCCGAATCACGGTAGGTGTATTTGGTCTTAACCTGAGACTTGCATCGCTAAAACTTGCGACAATCAATATACTTTTGTTTTGGTCGTCCAGGGCTTTAACAGGTTCTGTGTAAGCCTCTTCTGGGTATATTGAGAATCATAGTGTATTGGGTATGATGTCAAGATGGAAGTATCACTTCAGTTATATGGAGATGATGATCATGTAGGATACGAAACTAGTACTCTTATGTACTGCAGTCATCGGGATAATATGACTAGGTCATGCTTATCCGATTAAAGAGACTAGTTACCAGAGATCCGATATATGCTTCGTACGAGGAAGACACAATTCCAGCCCCAGGCCTAGCATGTGACATCTGATACTGGATCGTAATACGCAATACTACGTATACTACGCCTGACATAGATTACATATTCCTTAAAAGAATATTTCTGGAGAATTAGGTAGGCACAACGCTTTGCTATAAGCCAACCATGTCTTGTAAATCGGTAAAAATGTAGTACAAGGTACGTACGTGTTCGGATAGTCCGACGACCGGATTTACTGCCAATATATCCAGGGATCTCATGGGTCGCTTCCTGAAGATTCACCGATGACGTTTGACTCGAACATAATTAATCTGGGATTAATTATAATTGAGAGAAAATTATTCTAGGATTAATTGCAGAGAAATTTTATTTGGGATAAAATACTATTTGAAGAGAGAGAACGATTAATTTGGAATTAATTGATAAAATAATATATTCGATATATTATACGAAATTAGATTTCGACGCGGAATTAAAATTATATTTTAATTCGGGCGAACGAGTTAATTTAGAATTAATTCGCTAGCGACAAAAATAGTAATTTGGCTAGTTATAATTATTTAATTAAATTTGATTTAATTACGTCGCAACGGAAAATTCGTTAATTCAAAATTAGCGAACCCGAGCCCGGGATGTGTTGCGGGCCCACTCGGATTTTGAATCAAGTGGGGCCCACAAATTGTCACATCACCTAGTCAACTTTATCAACTTTAAGTTGATAGAAGTTGGTGGGATTTTAGTTAACTTGTTTCTTACACAAGTTTGAATGTTGAGTGACCTTTACCAAATCTTGGATTTTGGTATATGACTTTTGATTTTTTGAAAAATCAATACACTTAACACATTTCACGCTCTCCCTCTCATGCTAGGCATGACCGAAACACTCCCCCCTTTTCTTCTTCACTTTGGCGTGAACCTAGGGTTCATGTTGAGTGATTTTTGCTTCAAAAATCACAAGTGCTAGCACACACAATGAGTCATTCAAAGGTGATAGGGAAACCAATCCTTGAGCTTGGAATCAACACTCAAAGCTTTGAGCTTGAAGATCAACACAAGGAGCTTGGCCGAATTCTTCGAGGAGCAGATTTTTGTGTTCAACGCATCCAAAATCTGATCAAAGTGAGTATTTTCCGCATTCTTACTTTGTTGTATTCACATGTTTATTGCTTAATTGATCTTGGTTTGACCTAGAAAACCCAACAATGTTCTCACCAATTTACAAGACATGGTTGGCTTCTAGCAATGCACCGTGCTTACCCAATTTTCCAGAAATATCTGCCGAGAAATATTATTTGTATAAGGTGTAGTAATACAATGTAATGCGTAATATGATCCAGTATCGGATGTCATATGCTTGGCCTAGGGCTGACTCTGTTTCTGCCCTGTTCGAAGCATATATCGGATCCCGCGTAACTAGTCTCTATAATTGGAAATTCATGACCTAGTCATACTTTCCCGATAGCTGCAGCTTTTAAGAGTACTAGTACTGTATCCTGTGTGACCATCTTCTCCATATGAATAAAGTGATACTCCCATCTTGACATCACATCCAATACACTACGATTCTCAGTAAACCCAATAGAGGCGTAAATAGAACCTGTTAAAGCTCCAGAAGACCAATACCAAAGTAAGCTGATTGTCGCAAGTAATAGCGATGCAAGTCTCAGGTTAAAGATCACATACACCTACCCTGATTCGGATTTCCATAGACACATAGTCATAAAACCAATGGGATTCCGAGAGCGAAGCTGTTCCCGGTCCAACGGCTAACAGAACCTCTTATTACACTTGCATAAGTATCCAATACCTAAATATATGAGAACTATACCATTAAGTTTCCATAACGCGCACAAGTGTAATATTAGTCTATTCCGCATTATCGATGTCTAGTCTCAATAATACTACGACTAGGGATATTTAGATTAAACTGTTCGTGGATTAATATTGTCTCATATCTTATTAATCTGATTTAACCATATGGACTTTTATAATTATATATATATATCCAAGTAATCCAATTACAATAATGATAAAATAGCAATTTCCTTTTGTCACATAGTTAATTTGTACAAAAATACAATGTCTTTTACAAATAGTGATGCTATGGGTCATAATTGTCTAACAGTCGAAGCATGTGGAACGAAAGTACCACATCACTCGAGAGATTGTGTCGCGATGGGACATTGTCATGTGCAAGGTACCGAGTGAAGATAATGTAGAAGACCCGCTTACCAAGGCCATTCCTCTAAAGTTATTTGATAAACATGTGGATTCGATGGGAATGAGATACAATGGATATTGGCACTAGAGTAAGTGGGAGAATTTGTTAGGGCTGGTGCTCCGAGCGCCAATTTTCTTATGTCTTTCCTTGTAAATTCTTATGTAACATTTTATTATGAATAAAATAAATAGTTTCTACTATATAACATCTCTTTATAAATGGTAAAGACGTAATTGACCTTAGAATGATTAGTTATGATACTGTTGTAAAAGCGTCCCAACTGACATTGAGTTATATCATGACGTTGCCATTCTTAGACAATTACTGGTCAAGGTTTTCACTATTTGGTCAGTAAAGTAAACCCGTTGAGACTGGTACATGTCATATACTGGAATCTTGGATTCCAATGGTTTCTCAATGAACCATGAGTCTTGGAGACTCGTATAGACGTGTACATGTTTATAGCGGATAAATACTGAACGACTCACCGAAGATTCTTAATAGATGCTGCATCAACGTCAATAAGAATCTTCTCGAGTTGAGTAGCATAGTGATTCTTTGACTTGAGATATCACTGTGGATATATGAGATATCCTTAACACTTTGATGGCAGTCACATCACCGACCTATTAAGGTCAGACCTTCGCCTGTCTGTTGGGTATGGACTGATCCTCAGGATATCATGTGTGTGTCAAGATAGAATCTGTTAGCTCTGTGTACAGAGCATAGGTATTAAATATGGAATTAGCAATCTGTTAAATCCATGAGCCTGTAGTACACTGTAGAAGCGAGTTCTAAGTGTTATTAAGAGATTGCTAATAGAAACATCGACGTGATTATATCTATAAAGATTTGACATTTATATCTATATCTCTGGAATAATCCGGATACATGTGACAGAGGTTTATACGTATGCAATGACTTCGACCTGTACGGTTCAGTGAGTTTATCCGTGTTGGTCATAATTTACGAGTGGGTGAATTATGGACAAACAATTGGATTTTGTAACAGATATGTCTGAATCTAGAGAGTCTCACGAATGAAATATACTCGTAGAGTACTAGGGCAACTTTAATGAATAATATTGATAATTTATAAATTGTTTGACAGTTAAACAAAAGATACATACAAAGGTTCTTTTGGTCATTTCTTAATTAATATGTATTTATATTTAATGTATGATTTTATTAAATACATATTAATTAAATGTCAAATTGAGATATTTAACTTATATCATTAATATATGTATTTGAGATATTTGATATAAATATAATACATATATTTGAATATTTGTATTTAATTATTATTTAATTATTTAAATGTTAAATGATTATAGTAATTAAAATATAAATATATATCATTATGATAAAGTTAGGAAATGATTATTTTGTGTATAAGTTTGACTTTACAATTAAAGAAAAGGTTGTCAAATTGGCTTTGACTTGTTAGATATTTGTTTGGAAAAATTGAAAAATCTTGTTTTATTTTTTCCTCCAAAATCGGCCATGACCTAACTATATAAAGGTTATGTTTTTTATTTTTCTTCACACAAGTTCAAGCCTCCAAAAATATAACAATATAAGGTTGAGAGAAAAAAAGAAGAAACAAAAAGAAAACTAAAGAAAACAAAGGATTTAGTAAGTATTTCCACATTTCTATTATAGGGAAAATTGTTCCTTTTGTTCTTGACTATGACATCGTTTGTTCTTAAATTTTGACATAGTTTGTTCTTAAATTTTTCTACTTGTAGGCACTACATTTTTGCATGTAAGTCCCGATGATGAGCCTCGTGCGGAGGCACTACCTTTTAAGTTGCGAAAGTCGTGGAAAACGGACGTCGGAAGGAAAAAGTCAAGAATTGACATCTTGTTGAATTTAATTCGCTTGTTTAGCTTCGGGTTTTCTCGTTGGACCTCCGTTTCAAAATCATCATTGGCCCAAAACCCCCCCCAAGCCACACGTCCTTGGCCCAAACACCAAAGCCAAATCATACACCAAACCCACCTAAAGTCTACCCCACGCCTATTAACATCAAAGGAACCTCCCTAATAAATGACCTCCCCCCTCCAAGTCAAAAGAAACAACACATCACCCCCCATTTTCAACAAAGCAACCTCCCTAATAAATGACCTCCCCCCTCCAAGTCAAAAGAAACAACACATCACCCCCCATTTTCAACAAAGCAACCTCCTAATTAATAAAGGATAGCTCACCTAATTAATGCACCAATTTTTCCTATAAAAAGAACTATTAATTCCCTTAAAACCGCTAGCACATACAGCACAAAGACATCAAAAAGACTCCCTTCTCCTCTCAAGCTCTCTCACGCCTAAGCTCCCTCAAAACCTCTCCATCAACACATCAAACACCTTCAAGCACAGCCCCTAATTCACGCCAATGAAAACAGCTCCCTAACACGCCACTGCAGCCCCTCCAAATTAGTCCAAATTGCACTTCACGCCCAAACTGCCCCAAAATACCACAAAAACAGCAGTCCAAACAGCCTCCAAACAGCCTCAAAACAGTCCACAAATCAGCCCCAAATTCCACAAAAACAGCAGCCCAACAGCCTTATAATCACACCAATAACAGCCCCAAAACAGCCCCCATTCACCACAAAACAACCCCAAACTGTACCCTTAAACCATAAAAAACTGCACTCCAAAACACCTCAAAAATCACCAAAAAAACTGCACTTTAAATCTCACTTTATTACCAAAAAAACTGCACTTTAAAACCACCGCAAAAACAGTGAAAACAGTAGCAAAAATAGCAAAAACAGCAGCAAAAATGGAGTAAGAACAGCAGCCCAAACATCGAAACAGTGAAGGAAAATGTTGAACCAGTGAACCGGAGGAGTTGCGGAGCATCAACCCTTCCGACGGCCGTGTAACGCACTTCCGAGAGACGACAAAAGAGGTTAGACCTGAGGGCACCTTCTTTATTTATTATCCTTTATTTTTATTTATTTTAGTACTTTATTTCATATGAGTATTGTGGATTGGTGCATGATGTGATTTCCAGAGGAACGGAATATGTGTTATCTCTTGTGGTATATCGGATGGAAACTCAGACGTAAATTCCGTAACCGAATCCGAATGGACGGTAGTGTGGTTTTGTACTCGGGATACAATGTCACGTACCACTTGAGAGATACACGTATTTCATTTCATCCAACCTTGTATTCGAGCATGATTTATAGTCTAGTAGATTATTTAGCATGATTTAGTCTAGTATGCCATTTATTTTGAGTATGATTTTGTTATTTCTTTATGCATGACTTAGTTATTTTCTTTCGCAATATGAGTTTAATTTACGTTTGTGTTTAAGTGATTATTTATATATTCTTGGTATTTGATGATTCAACATGCTCATTGTGTGATATCGTATGTTTGTCGTTACGAGAATTTACTTTTAAATCATACAAACTTACATTTAGGCTGTATATGAACTTAAATGTAGATTACTTTTGCAAATGTATGTTGTGTAGACTTGGTTAAATTATTGCACAAATCTGTTTATTACAAGTGGCATAAGTAAGGGACCCTTCCGAACCCAACGGTTTGAGGTCTTCCCTTGCGAGGGGTGAGTGCGGCCTTAAATCATTTCCCAGTTCACACTGGGTGGCGACTCCATTTTATTTCTCCGGTTTAGTCCCCTGCGGGCTACTCCGTACTCCTAACTAGGCCGCAAGCCTGGAACAACATCGTCAATTTCTGTGTTCTACAGTCTGGCGACTCCACTGGGGATAGAGAATCGGCCCGAAATAATGTCTTGTAATGTTTGTGATTTGTGTTTTAATTAACCATGTCTATAGTGGGTTGCAGGGGTTTAATCAAAGGCATTATTAAGGCTAGGTAATGGTTTGGTGTCTTCCCTCATTCACTACCTTTCTATAAGGAAAAGATGTGAAGGCACCTAGATAATTGTAGGCATTGCATTTTTGCATAACACCCGATGAGGAGTCTTATATGGAGACAACTCCCTCTTAGTCATGAAAGCCGCGGGAAAAGAACGTTGGAAGGGTAAAGTTGGAAAATATAATTTTTGATGGATTTACCCGAGTTGTTTCGCTTCGTTGCTCGTTATACCTCCGTTTCTAAGCTCACCTTAGGCCAAAACCAAAACTCCCATAACCACATACCTAACCCAAACCAAGCCAAATACCCAAGTCAACCCAAGTCAACCCAAGTCAAACCAAGTCAAACCAAACCTATGCCCATTGGACATGATTCACGCCCATTGCCCTCTATTTAGGTAATTGCACATTAATCACATGTTTAAATCTTGTTAAATCCTTACCTAAATAAAAGAAATCAAATAAAATCATTACCCAATCGAATCCAATCCCAAATCCTAATTAGGAGATGCATTCCTTATTAGAAACCAATTAGGAGATTCCTTCCTAATCTAAAAAGGAAAGCCTTTTCCCTTTGTCTATAAAAAGAGACCTTTGCCCCCATACACTACCCTAGCTCATATACACATCCCTCAAGCAACTTGTGAAGCCCTCTTTGCACGTCCAAAGCCCCTCCAAGAACCCTCATTGCCGCATCCCAGAAGAAAAATCCATCCCAAGGCCGCATATCACCATCCACCACCCTTCACCAAGACAACTCACGACCAAGCCCTTTTCTTAGCCCTCCTTAGCCGACTTCCAGCCACCATTCACAGCCCTAAAACACCCTAAAATAAGCCTTATTTCCAGCCCCTGAAGTGCCGCAAAAAGACTCCCCAAAGCAGCTCCAAAACAGCGCCAAAAACAGCCCCTGAAAACGCCCCACTGCACAATTTCGTCCCCTGTTCTGGTCAGTATTTGTTGCGACTTTAGCCTCCAAAACAGTCCTAAAATCATCTAGAAACCATCCCAAAAATCCCCAAAAAGTTTCCCCAAGAAATCTTTACAAACGCACCTCCCGAGACCACCAAAATTACCCAAAACAGTCCACTAAACGCCCGAACCAGTGACCTGAAACGCAGCGAACAAATGGCGGTGAAACAAAGGTAAAACAGCAGCCCAAGCATCAAAACAACAAGGGAAAACAGTGAGCAAATAATTTGGAAAGGTTTTGGATCATTCGCCCTTCCAACGGACTTGGAACGCGCTTCCAAAGATCGACAAAAGAGGTTAGACCTGAGGGTACCTTTTACCTATCTTCTTTATTCTTTATTTTATTTTACTTTGATATATAATTGCATGAGAGTCGTTTGAGGCATGATTTGATTGTTGGATGGGCGGGACATGTGTTCCCTTTTGTGGTATATAGGATGGAAACCCGGACGTAAATTCCGTAGCCGAATCCGAATGGACGGTAGTGCGGTTTGTACTCGGGATACAACGCCAAGTACCACTTAAGAGACATATGTTTTGTCCCATCCAAACTTGTATTTGAGCATGTTATAATCTTTAGGTTATTTGTTTATTATTTGAAGCATGGTTTAATTTAGTTTGTTATTTGTTCGTTAAAGCATGTTTAGGTTGTTCACTATGCATGTTCTTAGTTTATGATGCGTTTGGGTAATGATTCATACATATTGATTTAATGGTTTAATATGCTTGTCGTGTTACATTGCGTGGAATTATTTGGATAAAAGCATGATTAGATCTAAGTACCCTTGAGCATGATTATTGGATAGATGCGGTTGATTTAGTGCACAAATTATATCATCACAATGACATAAGTAAGGGACCATTCCGAACCCAACGGTTTGAGGTCTTCCCTTGCGAGGGGTGAGTGCGGCCTTAAATCTTTGTCCCGGTTCACACCGGGTGGCGACTCCATGTTATTTCGTACTTCCCAACTAGGCCGCGAGCCTAGAACAGCGTCGTCAGGTTCTGCTGTCTACAATAATCATTACCCGTAGCTCACTGTGACAGACTAATTTGGAGGACTTGTTGTTTATTCCTGTCACCAAGGCGATAAGACCCTAAGAGGCTTAGGTATTTAAGAGAGTTCGCTCCACCCTCCCTTTGGGGAATCTACAATAAGAAATCCATTTGGCAGTTAGTCACATACCGTAACTCGTTGCCACGTACCGTAAGGTATAAAAAAGTTGCGCTCACTTGGTCGCTAGAACCCTTGAGTGGGGAGTTGTAGTTGTGGGCAATCTTCGGTAGTGGGAGCCTTTGTTTACGTAAACCTACATGTGAACCATAGTTGTATGACCCATATAAATTATTTCTTTATGTTTGTGTCTGAGACCATTGTAATTCAGATTCAGTTGGATTTCTTGTCAAGAGATATGAACTTGTTAGGCTATTTAAACTGGGATGAGTTCGTATCCTTTGACAATTGGGCCAAAACCTTCTAAAATGGCGATGAGCCGTTTTGTGTTTAGGTCTCTTATCATTTGAAGTTGTTTACCCATGTTATCGTAAAAGTATAAACTTGTTGGGCCTTTTCAATTGGGATAAGTTTGCACCGCGCAATAGTATGATTAAATGCTTTAAAATGATAATGGGCCAACTAGTGTAAGAATCTTAATGATCCTGTATATTTCATGCATAACACGCATACATGCTAACATGCAGTTTTAAGAGACATCATAGATACCCATTGGGATAGGGAAGAGGGGAGACTCATCAAAAAACCGACAGCAAATATGAGTGAATCAGCTAATGAGAGGTCTCGTATGGATCAGCTTGAAGCCAATCTCACCAAGGTTACTGAGCAACTGCAAGCGTTGACCGCCGCTGTGTCTAATATAGTTGTGCCCCGTACTGGGGGAAGTTCTGAGAATGAGAGGCATGAGGAGCCTTCGAACAGGGTGAGTGATGATATCCATATCTTTGATGATGATATGGACGAGTATGTCGCTAGGAAGATAGCCGGGTCTCAGGCTGAGATACAGAAACTTCGTGATCAAGTGGAATCAGTTACCCGTAAACTAAAGGGTAAGCATGAGGACTTATTGGATTATGAAGCGATGACCTTTGAGGAGCAGCTGTTAGCTCAGTTTAAAATGTCCGATATAGCCAAGTTTAATGGGAATGGGGATCCGAGGGTCCATCTCCGACAGTATGTTTCTGTAATGATCTCAGTGGTCCTGTCACAACGCCAAGTTCAGAAGATGTTTGGGATGTCGCTTGAGGGGGCACCTGTAGTGTGGTACCATAGCTTTGAAAGAAAGGTTAACGAAGATTGGAGGGAATTGGCAGACGCCTTTCTGAAACAGTATGTTATAACTTGGAGATTGACTTGTCGCTCCGCGACTTAGAGAACACTAAACAGAAGCCAGAAGAGAGCTTCAAGGATTATGTGGATCGCTGGAGAAGCCAGCTTTTGAAGATGCAGACTGGGCCTTCAGAGAAAGACAAGATCAAGATGATTATCAAGGGTACTAAGCCCACAATCTATAGCAAGTTAAGGAGGATAACCTCCATGATTGTAGATTTTTGACAGCTGAGAGAGACTGTCATGGACATCGAAGAAGAAGAAGCAGAGAATAGAAAGTTTTATGGCCAGAATAGAAGGACTTTTGGAGGGCCTTCTGAAATCAAGCCCGCTAGTGCCGAGGTCACTACCATCATAAACAGGCGATTCTCCAACCTAGGTTGGCCTCTATTGAAGATTTTTGAAAAGCTGAAGATGCAAGAGCTCCTGAAACCCTTAGAACCTAAACCACTTCCAAATCCTGTGCCACACTACCTTGACTTGAACTTATTCTGTTACTTCCATCAAAAAAAGGGTCACGAAACTGACAACTGCCCCCGCCTTAGGCATGAGATCTAGGACCTCATTGACACCCACAAAATACCCGACCCAGAGAAAGAACAGCCCAACACATACAATAACCCCCTGCCCAACTACCACTCCGTTCCACCACCCACCTACATGATCAACTCCGGCTTGCCCGAAAACTTCGTCCTCCAAGCTCTCAACCACCCAGCTTTTTTCATTGGGATAGGGAATGACAACGGTGAAGAACCATAGGCCGAGGAAAAAGGCAATGATACGAATGATGAGACTGTTCTTCCTAGTTTATTTGATTGCAATCCTGTATTTTAATAGAGACATTGATTTTGTTTACTTGTTCGAACCCTTTTTTTAATAATAATAAAGACGTTCATTTCACTTACTTGCCTGAGTCTCTACCTTTCAGGAAGAACAAGATAATCATTTAGGAGTTGGCTTCTCAATACGTGAGCCTGAAGGGAGAACGATACAAAAGACAAGTGAATGGCATTCAGTTGAAGTGTTTAAGAAAAGAAGATGTTCGAAAGGCAATAGAAGTAAAACTGCCAGTGGAAGTTAAGATATAGTCTATGCGGGTATTAGCAGAAGCAGAGTTACCTGAATAAGAGCGGGTCTCGCAGAGATTTGAATAGTTGGCATTGATGGATGAAAAGAGAATGAAGTCCTTGCATCACATGCAGATTTACCAGAAGAGATTGAAGTTGTATTTTGCCTGAAAAAGAGAAGACCGAGCAGTCACCCGAGGAATCGGCAGAAGGTCTAACCCAACGGGATAGGAAACCCATTCATGCATGCATGCATACACATAACATCTTTTTCATCCTTTTTGTGTTTGTTTTGTTTTGTATTCACAGGTTTCGAAGAAGAAAAAGAAAAAGCAGCAAAGACAAGCCAATCAGAAGCAACAACGGTACAATATTATCAGTTTCAGGAATGAATCAGTATCAATTTTGGGAAGGAATCCCAAGGTTGCGACCTACACCAGTGTTAGTTTTGGGAAGGAATCCTCGGATTGAGACCCATATCGGTGTTAGTTTCGGGAATGGATCCAAGGGGGCGAAGCCCACATTTCAGCAGTTCAAAGGAAGATTTACGTGGAGTGAGTAAAAAAAACATAGAAGTCCTTGATGGTTATGCATATGTCCGATGATGACATTGTTTGCTGTAGGGAGAAACTTTAGAAACTATAAGTACGAGATGTACACTCTCATTCGGTATTCTGAGTAATTGATCTCAGCTAGACTCGTGAGCACTTGATTACAGGATCTCAGTAGCAGAAGCCTGAGTGGTTAGCGAGATGACTAGTTTAAGAGATATTGGATCAGTGAATGACCGTTTGCCTGGATATCCACCCTGGTTTACTTATGCTACGATATATGATATGGTTGGAAAAAAAGAAAAAGTCTCTGTAATGCAAAGAAAATAAAAAAAATAGACCACCTATAACCGATAAGCGTGAAGCTACCTATTGGCGAGTATTAGGACCACCATGAGGAGAAATGCTACCTTAAAGGGTAGGTGTGTCAAAGAAAGAAAAAGAAAGAAAAAAAAGAAAAAAAAGTTCAAAATGAAAAGAAAGAGACAAGAGAAAAAAGAAGAAGACCATATCATGTTGAGTATGACGAAGTAATCACAGAATGTGATCAAGACATCCAGGTTGGTTAGACCCACTGATCCGATTCTCCGAGACAAAATCATCGAGTTGGCTTACTTAAGGACGAAGCTGTGAAAGAACCTTGGCACACACACACTGGGAGTCTAGTTCAGATCAATCATTCAGACGAGCAGATATGAGTGTATTAAGTACTTTGAAGGTTCTCTGGTTTCGATGTGAAGCATTCATTGAGGACGAAAATATGTTTAGCTATCATGATAATCTCGTTAGAGGCAGTACAATATGTTGGAATGAACCATCACGTCAGTATTAGGTTTACCGGGTATGGCACTCTGGGGACGAAGCCCACATCAGCATCAATATCAATTTCGGGAATGAATCCCAGGGTCGAGGCCCGCACCGTCAGAATTTTGGAATGAATCCAGGAATGAATCTCAATTTTAGAATGAATTCGGGAATGAATATCAGTTTTGGAATGAATCCGGGAATGAATCTCAGTTTTGGAATGAATCCGGGGATGAATCTCAGTTTTGGAAGGAATCCGAGAATGAATCTCAGTTTTGGAATGAATCCGAGAATGAATCTCAGTTTTGGAATGAATCCGGGAATGAATCTCAGTTTTGGAATGAATCCCAGGGTCGAGGCCCACATCGGAATAAGTCCAGGAATGAGTCCCAGGATCGAGGCCCACTTCACCAACAGTTACGGGAATGAATCCTAGGGTCGAGGCCCACTTCACCAGCAGTTTTGGGAATGAATCCCAGGGTCGAGGCCCACTTTATAAACTCGGTTCGAAAATGGACCACCTCTCATACAGCATAGTTCGGGGATGAACCATCGCATCACAACATCAGTTTTGCCGGGTATGACACTCTGCGAATGGAGATACAACTTCAGTTTTTCCAGGTATGGCACTCCGGGTATGGAGATATTTCAGCAACGCCTCGGGTATGGGGTTTAGCATGCCAGGTATAGCATTCCGGGTATGGAGATATCATTGCGATACTCTAGGTATGGAGACGCAACCGCGACACCTCAGGTATGCGGTTTAGCTTGCCAGGTACGACACTCCGGGTATGGAGATATCACTGCGACACTCTAGGTATGGAGACGCAACCGCGACACCTTGGGTATGGGGTTTAGCACGCCAGGTACGGCACAAAAAAATCATCACTGCGACACTCTAGGTATGGAGACGCAACCGCGACACCTCGGGTATGAGGTTTAGCACGCCGAGTATGGCACAACAAAATCAACTCTGCGACACTCTAGGTAAAAGCTAAAGCTTGGCTACATTCACTACCAGCAGGTTCTATCACAACTTGGAACACTTTAGCCACCAAATTTCTTGCAAAGTACTTTCCACCAGCCAGAACCGGAAAGCTGAGGAATGACATCACATCCTTTGTACAACAAGATTCAGAATCCCTCTGCGAAGCTTGGGAAAGATACAAAGATTTGCCCCGGAAATGTCCTCACCATGAGATTCCAAAATGGCTTCAAGTCCAAACATTCTATACTGGGCTTTCTGGAATAATGAGAACCACAGTCGATGTTGCTGCTGGAGGAGCCTTGATGGCAAAAGGAGAAGATCAAGCCTGGGACCTAATCGAGGAAATGGCCAACAACAATTCTTTATGTCCAACAGAAAGGAGCATGATCCAAAGAATTGCATGAATTTATGAAAGTGGAACCAATACATCAGTTGCTGAGTGATAAATGTATCACTATTTCCCACTCATTTAACTTAATATTTTGTATAGTTTCTTGAGTTTTGTGAATATTTTGATGTGTTTTGTGTTATTTTGTAGATAAATAAAGTTTCAGGACATTCTGGAGGTGATTTGAAGCAAAACTGTGAAATTTGGTGAAATTGGCAAAAAAGGTATTTTGGTAATTTTGGACGTCCCGACACAAATTTTGGTAATTTTGGACATTCCGACACCAAAATAAAGTTTCAAGATATTCTGGAGGTGATTTGGAGCAAAACTGTGAAATTTGGCAAAAAGGGTATTTTGGTAATTTTGGGCGTCCTGACACCGAGGGTATTTTGGTAATTGCACCACCATGCCACATGTCAAAGATTCAACAAGCCGTCATTTTTAGCACACCATGCCACGTGTCGAAAATTCAGCGATCCAAAATAATAATAATAAAAAAATAAAAATCAGAAAAATAATAAAATAATAAAAATCAGAAAAATAATAATAAAAAATTAGATTTTTTTGCCTATAAATAGATTTCGAATTTTTAGTTTCAAATGTACCTCTTCCTCTGAAATCCTTATAAATAAATTGAGAGTTCTTCATATTTTCTTCTTTTATTCAGTTTTATTTACGCTTTGTAGTAGTAATTCTATCCATCCATGAGGGGGTAACTTCTCTATGCTGAGGTAATAAGGTAATACTTTTACTTTTTCTATTTAGATTAATCTCCCTTAAAATATAATATATAAACTATATAAAATCTGAATTAATAAAAAGATACCGCCATTCTAGGTCGGTTGGTTATTCAATTTAAACTGGTTAAACCTGACTTAATGAGGATACCGCCATTCTAGGTCGGTTGGTTTAAATTTATATTTCTGTTCCGCCTTATGGCTGGTATATTTGAATTTGACTTAATCAGGATACCGCCATTCCGGACGGTTGGTTTAAAATATCACAAGTATATATATATTATTATTTTATGGGAGATATCTAAATAGTATATAGTAGAAGTTATTTCCTTTTATCTTAACATTTCATTTCTTTTTATTGCAATTCATTATTTTACAATTACTTTTCAGCAATTTAATTTTATGTCTTTTAAGTTTTTATCAGCTTTAACTATGTATTATAACTAAGTTAAATATCTAGGGTTGTGATAAAATCTAATATAACCGGTTTTAAAAAGGGTTAGATTATAGTTTGGGTAATTAAAGAATTATTTGTTGAGTCATAATCTTAATGCCTTTTTATTAACTGATCATTAATAAAATTGATTAGATAAACTTAAAATGAACTAGACATAGGGATTTTAAGTTTAAGACCTTAGTCTCAACAACCCACGATCTTCCTTAAGGATAGATAACCCTTTAATAGATTTCCTTACAGGATAGACATATACCTTTCGGGCGGGGTAGTCATAATTGGAACTTAACCTTAATGAATCTAGGTAATTTAATTGACATAGACATATGGTTCAATTGGATTATACTAGGTATTTGTAAATGATCATTCGAAAGAGGCTTTTACATAATTTAGTATTCCAGATTAATAACTCAATATTTTACCCAACTATGATTTAACTACTTCATCATTTAATTTAATAAGTATTGGAGAATTCACAACCCTAGATAGTTTTAATTCTCATTAATCTACTCTCAATTCTTTTACTTGTTTTAAATTTAGAATCATCGTCATTTTAATCAAACAACTTGTTAGATATCAGTAATCACTTAACCTCATAAAATTAATAGAATAGGTAATAAGTCCTTGTGGGATCGATATCTTTTTATACTACTTGAACGATACGTGCGCTTGCGTTTAACATGTGTGATTACGCCGGTCAGCAGTCAACGCCAAGCTAGATCAGATATGCAAATTTATGGAGACTCTTACCACTGGATCCACAAGTTCACCATATGGAGGAGCACCAGAGTCGAACCAACTTGAAGAAACGGTGAATTTTGTCAGCAATTTCAACAGACAGGGGAACAATCTATATTCCAACATCTACAACCCAGGGTGGAGGAATCATCCCAATTTTTCATGGAGCAATAATTCAGGCAAACAGCAGAACTATCCACCACCTGAATTCCAGCAATAGAACAAAAGCCAGGAGCAGGCAAATGAACCAGGAATAACAGAAGTGTTGACCCACTTAAAAAAGATAGAAGCAAAACACGACTCTCACGCAGCAAGATATGATGCTATGTTTCAATCCCAAGTAGCATTAATTCAAGGTCAATCAGCTTCCATCAAAGCACTAGAGAATCAAATCGGACAACTGGCTAATGCTCAAAGTTACAGACCGCCAGGTACCCTTCCTAGCAACACAGAGCCAAATCCAAGGAACATGGGGAAGGAGCAATGTCATGCCATCATGTTAAAAAGCGGTACTGAAATCAACAAAGATGTTGGAGCCAAAACAACTGCTGAGGAAGTTCCAAAAGAAACAAAGCAACAGATGGAGGAAAAATAAGCAAAGGAAAAAGAACAGATCACTCCACCTCCACCTTTTCCTCAACGTCTTCAGAAGAACAAATTGGACAAGCAATTTTCTCGGTTCCTGAAGATCTTCAAAAAGCTGCATATCAACATTCCATTTGCAGAAGCGTTGGAACAAATGCCCACCTATGCCAAATTCATGAAAGGTATTCTTTCACGAAAGCGGAGATTGGGAGATTACGAGACAGTAGCATTATCAGAAGAATGCAGCGCTATCATTCAGAGGAAACTTCCCCCAAAGTTGAAAGATCCTGGCAGTTTCACTGTTCCTTGCACCATAGGAGAACATGACTTCGGCAAGGCTTTGTGTGATTTAGGTGCGAGTGTTAACTTGATGCCTTTTTCTATTTTCAGGAAATTACAGATTGGAGAAACAATGCCAACTTCAGTCTCACTACAACTTGCTGATAGAACGCTCGTATTTCCAAGAGGCGTAGTTGAGGATGTGTTGTTCAAGGTTGACAAATTCATTTTCCCAGCAGATTTTATTGTCCTTGATATGGAGGAAGACACAGACGTGCCAATCATCCTTGGGAGACCATTCTTGGCTACAGGTCGAACCATTATTGATGTACAAAAAGGAGAATTAACCATGAGGGTACAGGACCAAGAAGTAACATTCAATGTTTTCAAGGCCATGAATTTCCTAGATGATGAAAAGAAGGAGGAATGTTTCAAACTCGATGTGATACACAGTACCATTCAGAACTCTGATGAAAGACAAAGTTCTACTGACAAACTTAAAACATGTCAATTGCCTGTGAAGCCTAAAGATAAAGCGTCTTTTGTACTGAAGGAGCCAATTCTTGCACTACAAGCAACAGAAGAGAAAAAGTTCCACCAGCTCAACGAATTGGAGGAATTTCACAATCAGCCTTTTGATGATGCCAAATTGTACAAAGAAAAGGGCAAGAAAAGACATGATGAGAAGTTAGTGCGCATACAACTAGAACCAGTGCAGAAGGTACTGTTAAACAAATCAAGGGTGAAATTCTTCCCACATAAGCCAAAATCACGGTGGTCAGGTCCATTTGTGATCACCAAAGTTTTACCAAATAGAGCCATTGAGATACATGATCCTGACGCTAACAAAACTTTCAAGGTGAAAAACAAGCGTGTCAAACACTACTGGGGAGAATCATTTGAGCGACAAAAAGAAAGTGTTACACTTTCAGATCCAGCTTAATGTTCGAGAAGTCAAGTCTGGCTGACGACTTTAAACTTAGCACTAGAGGGAGGCAACCCATGCAATTTGTGTATATATTGTGATTTGGTGTGTTTTATTTTTATGTGTTTAATTTTTGCAGGTTTAGTCATTTCAAGATGGAAGATGCTCTCGCAAACCTTCACAAGCAATTTCCTTCTCTCCCTCAAAAATCTCTGATGAAAGTTTACAAAGCTCGCTTAGAAAAGGATGAGATTACTGATGATCAAAGGTATTCCTACTGACATTCGTTGGTTAATTGAAGCACGGGTTCGATTGGCAGGTGAGTTTTCTGACTCTTTTATTTAACATCTGCCTGGCTTAGGAAAGAGCACATATGCTAAAAAGAGAAGAGCCAAAAGAATGTGTGTTTGTTATAAATGTGCTCGCATATTTTGTAATACTCGTTGTCGTTCTTTAGGAATGGTGTCCGATAACCGCGAAGATAAGATTAACTTCATTAGGGATGGCTTGAGTAAGGATTTTTTGGATGACATATCTAAAACTCTTGAGACGCATCCCAGTGGATGTGTGTATCATGAAATTCGCATGTTATATGCACAATTCCATAAGGAAAGACAACTGTTAAGTCTCGGGAATCTGACTCAAAAAGACCCTGTTTGCCAATTTATAAGAAAATTGGATGGGAAACTTGTCCATGACGCATAGACGTCGATCAAGCCGTTACTTTTCTTGTAAATATTATATCTCTTTGTCTTTTCTTAATAATTGTGATTATTTTGTTGTTTTCTTTTAATTTTCTCCGACAGGATCCAGACCTTTTTGACTATCACGATATTATTTCGCTGTTAATCGTCCTTTGGAAGATACTTGTGCTATTTTTACTCACCATTTTCAGGTACTATAAATTCAGCCCGTCATTGCACTTTTGAAGGCATCCAAAGTTGAGAAAGAAATACATAGAAAATGGAAGCCACTTCAAGAAGACGAGTTGAAAACATCTGTGTGTTTTGCGGTAGTAGTGTTGTAACTAAACCACAATACATAGAAGCAGCACAAGAATTGGGTCGAGTTTTAGCTGCAAGGAATATGCACTTAATATATGGCGGAGGAAATCTCGGACTTATGGGGATCGTTTCAAAGGCTGTACAGGAATGAGGCAGTCATGTTTTGGGAATCATCCCAAAACCCTTGGCAGAGGCAAATCTTATTGGATCATCAAACGGAGAGGAACTGATCGTGCCAGGTATGTCTGAACGTTTGGTAGAAATGATTAACCGTGCTGATGCTTTTATCGCTTTGCCATGTGGCTTGGGTACATTGGAGGAAATTTTTATCGTTCTATCTTGGGCGAACATGAACATACACCAGAAACCAATTGGACTGCTCAACGTTGATGGATTTTATGATTTTCTTTGTGTGTTTCTTGATGATGCTCGGAGAAATGGGTTCGTGTTAAAACCTTTGAAAGAACTCCTCTTCACTGCCAGAACTACTCCGGATCTAATAGACCAACTCTTAGCCTATGAACCACAAGTTGACCCTATCCTTTCAAAGATAAATTGGTTCGAGGACGATCGTGGTAAGAGGCGTCGTGTTAATCTGGATCTTAACCTTTAATTTCCTGTAGATTTCAGCTAACCAGGTACGACCTTCTTAACTCTCCTTTTACTGTTTAAGACATTGGGGACAATGTCTCATTTAGGTTTGGGGGAGGGAATTAGTTGATCAGTACCTTATTTTTAGTTCGAAAAATACAAAAAAAATGAAATTTTTTCAAAAATTACAAAAATATTTTGCGTTTTTGTGTTTTTATTTTCACTAAAAGGGTGAAATTGGTAAGAGATAGCTGAGTAAGGAGTTTCCACTCCTGAGACGTATCTCAAGCCTATTTTCGAAACAAGTCAATTTTTGTTTATTTCATTTTGAATTATTAATTTGTGAATTCTCCATAATACTGACTAAAAGGAATCTTCATATGTTCAGTTAACAGATATTATCAACATATATAGTAACATACGAACATGAGCTAAAATTGAAAAGTTTGTAATATTCAGTGCTCTAGTTTAATTGGAGGAAACATCTCAAAAAGCAATGGAGTAAAAAATAAAAAAAAAACAAAAAAAAAAAAAACAAACGTCTGAGATCCGAGTTATTAATTCTGTAAGGGTGTCTTAACACCTATTGCCCTAAAGCCAACTGGTTTGGGAGTCACTGGCCCAAAGCTCGCTACATGGATCAAAGAAGCTGCAAAAATATATATCTCTGAAGTCTGAGTAATTAAGTCCGTAGGGGTGTCTTAACACCTGGTGCCCTAAAGCCAACTGGTTTGGGAGCCACCGACCCAACACTCGTTACATAGATGGAAGATATTGTATATAAATAAAAAATAGAGAAAAATCAAAGAAAAAATCAAAAAAATCAAAAAAATTATTCCATTGCCACAAAAATGTGTGAAATCTGATAGAACTTTAGGACAAAAATATTACTCTCTTATCAACTGCACTTATGACTGTTGTGGGCAAAAATGAGTTGTTTAATATTTTGTTAGCTGTGTATATGAAGAATGGTAAAAATAATCGGAGAATTTACTTATTCAGTAATTTAGAAAGAAACAAAACAACTAGTAACTTGGAGTAGAAGTTTCACCTGATTAGTCACTAACATCTTTATTCATTTTTCGTTTGTCTTTTTGCTTTTGTGTGCATTAATTTTACTACCTTTTTACTTTTGTAAAATGTTTGTGGATATCATTGCTGTAAACCCTCACGAGACCACAACTCGTCCACTAGGGACACCTAGGGGTTTAAAGGTTTGTTGCATACGCTAAATGCAACCGTGATCCCTACGAAAGTAGCTTAGTTAATTTAATTATGATATTTTACGCTATGTTTTGCTCGAGGACTAGCAAAATGTTAGGTTTGGGGGTGCGATGAGTGGTAAATCTATCACTATTTCCCACTCATTTAACCTAATATTTTGTATAGTTTCTTGAGTTTTGTGAATATTTTGATGTGTTTTGTGTTATTTTTTAGATAAAGAAAGTTTCAGGACATTCTGGAGGTGATTTGGGCCAAAACAGTGAAAATTGGACGAAAATGGCAATTCAGTAAATTTCCCGCGTCGCGACGCCAAGACCTTCAGTGTCGCGATGCCTAACGTGCGCCGGGTCCCCAAATTAGAATCTGAGAAAAGTTTGACTTTGCTAACGTGCGCCGTGCCACGTGTCACCATCACAGCCGATCTGCTAACATGCGCCGTGCCACTTGTCAGCATCATACGGTGCCGACAGTCATCATCGCCACGTGTGCCACGTGTCACTCCACGTCATTTCCATGTCATCAGCCACATCACCTGGTTGACCAAGTCAAGCTGCCACCTCACCGCCATGTCATCATCAGCCAATCAGGAAGTGCCACGTGTCGCAATCCTACAGTGCCGACAGTCTCTTTCCCACGTGTCGCCATGTCACCGCCACGTCAGCGCCACGTCAGCATCAATCATTGAGTATCTAATCCTTATCTGACACGTGGCGGATAAGAATCTCATCGACCAATTAGAGGCCGCCACGTGTCACAATAATTGAAGCCTAACCACCTCGCCATGTGTTATCTTATTAGCTTATCCAGAATCTGCAAACCGGTGAACCAGAGCGTGCCACGTCGACAAAAGCTGGCGTAGCGACGCCAGAGGCCTTGGCGTCGCGACGCTGGAAGCCTACCAGGGCCTATAAATAGAGCTTTAAATTTCAGAATTCATTGCACCACTCTCTCTCATCTCTTTGATGTAAAGAGAGAGTTTCTCTCTCTACTTTCTTTTAATTTTTAGTTTCTTAGTTTTTAGTTTTGTAATAAATTTTAATTACGTTTTGTAATAATAGTAATTTACTTGTTTTTTACTTTTTACAGTTTTTACTATTTACCATGATGGGGTAACTTCCCCAGCTAGGGTGAAAGGTAATTCTTTTACTATTACTATTTAGATTAATCTCCCTTAAAAATAATATATTCACTATTTAAACCTTACTAATAAAGGATACCGCTAGATTGGTCGGTTGGTAATTAAACTTTCTTACCGCCTATATGGCAGGTTCATGGATAAATCTTTTTACCGCCTTAATGGCTGGTTGGACTTATTTGACTTAATTATGATACCGCCTATATGGCTGGTTGGTAATGTTATCACAAGTTTATATATTATATTATGGGAGATATCTAAATTAGTAGTAGTAAAAGTAATTCCTTTTACCTTAGCATTTTATTTTATTGTAATTTACTTTTCAGTATTTACTTTACCGCATTTTTACTTTATGTCTTTTATTTTCAAGTTCTTACTAGCCCTAGTTATGTGTTGTAACTAAATTAGTTATCTGGGGTTGTGATGACTTTTAATATCACTGTTTCATAAGGGGTTAGATTATAGCTTGGGTAATATAAAGATTTATTTATTGAGTCTTAATCTTAATGCTTTTTCATTAACTGGCCATTAATAAAATTGATCTGGTAAATCTAAAATGAACTAGACATAGGGATTTTAGGTTTCAGCCTTAGATTCAATAGCCCACGATCTTCCTTGAGGATAGATAACCCTTTAATAGATTTCCTTACATGATAGGAATATACCTGTCGGGCGGGGGTAGCCATAATTGGAACTTAAACTTAATGAATCCAGATAATTTGGTTGACATAGACATATGGTTCAATTGGGTTAAACTGGGTATTTGTGTCTGACCATCGACAGAGGCTTACACATAATTTAGTGTTCCAGGTTAATAAATCAATATATTACCCAACTTTAAGATAACCACTTCATCTTTAAAATGATATTGGAAGAAATCACAACCCTAGATAGTTTTTAATATTGATTTTTCTTAAAACCTATTTTCGACAATTTTATTTACTTGGTTTTAAATTTAGAATCGTCACCATTTCAAATCAATCAACCAACCTGTTAGAGAGTAGTAATCATATGACCTCATAAAATTAATAGATTAGATATTAAGTCCTCGTGGGATCGATATTTTTATACTACTTGAACGATACGTGCGCTTGCGTTATACGTGTGTGTTTACACCGGTCAAATACCATAAAACAGCAGCCCAAAACAGCCTATAATCACACCAAAAACAGCCCCAAAACAGCCCCCATTCACCACAAAACAGCCCCAAACTGCACCCTTAAACCACAAAAACTGCACTCCAAAACACCTCAAAAATCACCAAAAAAAACTGTACTTTAAATCTCCCTTTATTACCAAAAAACTGCACTTTAAAACCACCATAAAAACAGTGAAAACAGCAGCAAAATAGCAAAAATAGCAGCAAAAATGGAGTAAGAACAGCAGCCCAAACAGCAAAACAGCGAAGGAAAACGTTGAAGCAATGAACCGGAGGAGTTGCGGAGCATCAACCCTTCCGACGGCCGTGTAATGCACTTCCGAGAGATGACAAAAAAGGTTAGACCTAAGGGCACCTTCTTTATTTATTATCCTTTATTTTTATTTATTTTAGTACTTTATTTCATATGAGTATTGTGGATTGGTGCATGATGTGATTTCCGGGTGAACGGAATATGTGTTCTCTCTTGTGGCATATCGGATGGAAACTCGGACGTAAATTTCGTAGCCGAATCCGAATGGACGGTAGTGCAGTTTGTACTCGGGATACAATGCCATGTACCACTTGAGAGATACATGTATTTCGTTTCATCCAACCTTGTATTCGAGCATGATTTAGTCTAGTAGATTATTTAGCATGATTTAGTCTAGTATGCCATTTATTTTGAGTATAATTATGTTATTTCTTTATGCATGACTTAGTTATTTTCTTTCGCAATAAGAATTTAATTTACGTTTGTGTTTAAGTGATTATTGATATATTCTTGGTATTTGATGATTCAACATGCTTATGGTGTGATATCGTATGTTTGTCGTTATGAGAATTTACTTTTAAATCATATAAACTTACATTTAGGCTCTATATGAACTTAAATGTAGATTACTTTTGCAAATGTATGTTGTGTAGACTTGGTTAAATTATTGCACAAATTCGTTCATTACAAGTGGCATAAGTAAGGGACCATTCCGAACCCAACGGGTTGAGGTCTTCCCTTGCGAGGGGTGAGTGCGGCCTTAAATCATTTCCCAGTTCACACTGGGTGGCGACTCCATTTTATTTCACCAGTTTAGTCCCCTGCGGGCTACTCCGTACTCCCAACTAGGCCGCGAGCCAGGAATAGCATCGTCGATTTCTGTGTTCTACACTACTCTTTCTTGTTTGTGTTTTTGATAGTTGGAGCATGGATGATGGGTGTTTGCATGTATGATGTTGAAAGAAAGCTTGTAAAGAGTTAGTAAGCATTCTTTTGGTCATTTGATGATCATGTTGCCATTCTAGAGTTGTTAGACCACTCATTGATGACCTAGAATTATTCAGTTATTTCAAAGGGGTGAGACTTATTTAGTGTGGTAGAGACTTGATTAAAGTATTTGATTTGTTTAATATGATGTAATTTGATTAATTTGTAAAATTAAGTTTTATACCCTTTCCAAATTTGGGGCTTTTCATATATATGTTGTGTAATGATGTATATATGATGTATATTTAATTTGGTTTATTGGATTTCATCTTGACTTGTTTTGAACAAGATTGGACCAAATTACACAATATGGAAACTTAATGGCCTTCTCGGCAATTTGGCAAAAATTTGGGATTTTTATTGCAATTTGTATTTTGATATATAAGACGTGTTTAAATCATTTTGGTACTGATTTGGAATCACTTAAATTTGTATTTGACAATTTAAGGACTAAAATGATCAAAATACAAAGTACTGGGGGTCTCTCGGTAATTAAAGAAAAATATGATTTTTGGGTAAAAATTTTAGTTTTTTAAGTATTAAGTAATTAGAATAAGTAAGTTTATTTTAATTGCCCAAGAAAAAATATTGAAATCGAAAATTTTGATTTTCCGCGTTCCACTGCGTTATTCGAATTTGTCCCCTAAAAACTCCAACACTATCGGCCGCCACCACCGGCTGGCGCTGCCAGTCAGGGGGTGGGCCGGCCACCCCACCATGTAGGAATGAGTTTGTCGATCCCGGCTCCTCGCTTCGTTTCATGGCCCAAGCCTGTTGGGGTTTGTAGGGGTATTACCGGGTAACACAGCGGAATAAGGAAAATCAAAATTTTCCGATTTCAAAGTTTTGCTTGGACAATTAAAATAAACTTATTTATTTTAATTACTCAATACTTAAAATCTGAATTTTTTACCCAAGAAATCAAATTTCTTATTAATTGTCGAATTGTCCTAATACTTTGCATTTGGATCATTTTAATCATTAAATTGTCAAATATAATTTTGAGCGATTCCAAATCACTACCAAAATAATTTTCAACATGTCAATTACATGAAAATATAAATTGCAAAAAAAATCCCACAAAAGGATAAAATTCCCAAGAGCCCCCTATATGATTTTTTTTGTGCATTTTAGTCAAATCTTGTTCAAAACAAATCAAGATCAAAATCAATCAATCCCAAAATTAATATACATATAGATACATCATTATACAACACATAAATGAAAAGCCCCAAATTTGGAAAATGTTAAGAATCCTAATTCACAAATTAGTCCAATTAACAAATTAACCAAAATTAAATAAATTCAACACTTTAATTCAATCTTCACAACACCAAATAAGTCTCACCACTTTGAAACAACACAAGAACAATTCTAGGTCATCAATAAGTGGCTTAACAACTCTAGAATGGCAACATGATTATCAAATAACCAAAAAAGAGCTTAATAACTAATTATAAGCTTACTTTAATTATATACATGCTAACATCATTCATTCAAGTTTCCAACCATTTCATTAGATGCTTAAAGAGTAGAGAAAATTCCAAGAAACACATGTTAAAGACAAGAATCATAGAAATAATTTTCTAGTTGAAGAAAGTTAGAAAAACTTACAAAATTCTAAGTTTCTGCTTAAGGTTTCTCTTTTGTTCTTCAATTTTTTCTCTCAAACTTTCTTTGTAATATGTTAAGGTGGCTTGTGTTGGGTTTCTAAGGTCAAACCAAGATCATATTAAGCATGAAATCATGTGAATACGAAAAGAAGTATAGCGGAACTATACTCACTTTGATCGGTTATAGGATGTGTAGAAAATAAAATTTTTGCTCTCTTTGAAGTTGTTCCAAGCTTCTCCAAAGTATGTGAATCAAGCTCCAAGCTTTGATCATTGATTCCAAGCTCAATGGGAATGGTTTCCCTATCACCTTTGTATTATTCTTTGTGTGCTAGCAATGGAGAAATTTGCAACAAAATTCCCGTTCTTATTCCTTGTGACTCTCGGCCAAGCCAAGATTTGGGAGAGGGAGAGTGCTTTGGGCGTGAATGAGAAGAGAGGAGAGAGTGAGTGACTTGAGTGAAAAAGTTGTATTTAATTTTCCAAAAATCAAAATGTCATATACCAAAATCATATTTGGTAAAAAGTCACTCAAGTCAATCAAGTTGAGTGTTTAGTAAGCCACCACCAACTCACAAAATTTCATCACCAAAAGGTGAGTAAAGTGACAAGTGATGTGACTTGTGTGGGCCCCACTTGAATTCAAAATTCGAGTGGGCCTGCAAACCCATTCCAGGCTCGGGTTTGTTAATTCTGAATTAACGAATTTTCCGTTGTGACTTAATTAAATCAAATTTAATTAAATAATAATACCTCGCAAAATTATTATTAAAGTCGCTCGCGAATTAATTCTAAATTAATTCGTTCGCCCGAATTATAATCCAATTTTAATTTCGTTATGAAATCTAATTTCATTTAATATATCGAATATATTATTTTATCGATTAATTCCGAATTAATCGTTCTCTCTCTTCTAATTGAATTTTATACCAAATAAATTCTCGATGTAATTAATCCTAGATTAATTTTCTCTCTCTTCTAAATAATCCCAGATTAATTATGTTCGAGTCACACGTCATCGGTGAATCTTCAAGAAGCGACCCATGAGATCCCTACATATGTTGGCAGTAAATTCGATCGTCGGACTATCCGAACATGTGCGTACCCGGTACCACATTCTTACCAATTTAGGAGACATGGTTGGCTTATAGCAAAGCGCCATGCCTACCCAATTCTCAAGAAATATTCTTTAAGGAATATATAATCTATATCAGACGTAGTAAACGTAGTATTGCGTATTGCGATCCAGTATCAGATGTCACATGCAAGGCCTAGGCTGGAATAGTGTATGCCACGTACGAATCATATATCGGATCACAAGCAACTAGTCTCTATAATCGGATAATCATGACCTTGTCATGTTATCCCGATAGTTGCCACATAATAGAAAACCGGTTATATATCCCTGCGTGATCATCATCTCCATATGATTGAAGTGATACTTCCGTCTTGACATCACACCCAATACACTACGATTATCAATAAACCCAGAAGAGGCGTACACAGAACCTGTTAAAGTCCCGGACGACCAAAACCAAAGCGTATTGATTGTCGCAAGTACTAGCGATGCAAGTCTAAGGTTAAGACCAAATACACGTACCCTGATGCGGATTCCCATAGACACATAGTCATACTACCAATGGGATTCTGCGGGTTCTATCCAGAGCGAAGCTGTTTCCGTACCATCGGTAAACACAACCTCCTATCACACTTGCATAAGTATCCAATACTTAAATATATGAGAACTATACTGTTATGCTTCCATAACACGCACAAGTGCAATACTAGTCTATTCTGCATTATCGATGTCCAGTCTCGATAATACTACGACTAGGGATATTTAATGATTAAACCTTCGTGGATTGATATTGTCTCATATCTTATAATCCGGAACTAATCATAAGGACTTTTATCATTTATATATTCAAGTAATCAAATTACAAAATGATAAAATAGCAATTTCCATTGTCACATAGTTAATTTGTACAAAAACCACAATGTCTTTTACAAATAGTGATGTTATGGGTCATAATTGTCCAACAATCTCCCACTTGGCCTATAGCCAGTCACTCAAGCATCTAACACCTGAACTATGTACATGTCGCTCAAACTTTTGTTGAGGAATAGCTTTCGTCAGCGGATCTGCAATGTTATCCTCTGATGTGACCTTCTCGATCTTCACATCGCCATGATGTATGATCTCACGAATCAGATGGAAACGTCGAGAACATGCTTGGGATCGTTGATGAGACCGTGGTTTCTTTCAGGAAGTCGCCTGCGCTATGCCCCGTTATTTATCACAATACAATGGAACGAGCTCAACTCCATAACGAAAATATTTCCTAAGAAAATTAAGAATTTACGAATCCAAACTGCCTTTTTTCTGCTTCAAGCTGCAGCAATATATTCCGCTTGTACGTTGTTGAATCGGCCACAGTCTCTTGCTTGAAGATTTCCAGCTTACAACTTCGTTGTTCAAACAAAAGTATGTACCCGATTGTGACGTACCATCGTCTATCGGTTTGGAAACTTGCATTGTATAACCCAGTTACCTCAAGTGTATCCATCTACAATAGATTAAGAAGCAGCCTTGTTGGTCTAAGATCCTTTAGGATGTTCTTAACCGCATACCAATGACCATTCACCTTGCATCGGCCTGATAAGCGACATACACATGCTCAAGTGTTAGACAGTTATGACCATAGCGTCACTATTTTGTAAATGATATTGTATTATTGTACAAAATTAACTATAGTAATGAAATTGCCTTTTACCTTTTTGTAATTTATTTACTTTGATATATAAATGGTAAAAGTCCCTATGATTAATTCCGGATTGAGATGATATGAGACAGTATCAATCCATAAAGGTTTAATCATTAAATATCCCTAGTCGTAGTATTATCGAGATTGGACATCGATAATGCGGAATAGACTAGTACTGCACTTGTGCGTGTTGTGAGGGCACAACAGCATAGTTCTCATATATTTGAGTATTGGATACTTATGCAAGTGCGGTAGGAGGTTGTGTGTTTACCGATGGTACGGAAAACAGCTTCGCTCTGGATAGACCCCGCGGAATCCCATTGGTAGTATGTCTGCGTGTCTATGGGAGTCCGCTTCAGGGTAGGTGCATATGGTCTTAACCTGAGACTTGCATCGCTAGTACTTGCGACAATCGGTAGACTTTAGTTTTGGTCGTCCAGGGCTTTAACAGGTTCTGTGTACACCTCTTCTAGGTTTATCGGGAATCGTAGTGTATTGGGTGTGATGTCAAGACGGAAGTATCACTTCAGACATATGGAGATGATGATCGCGCAGGATACAGAACTAGTACTCTATAATGGTTGCAACCATCGGGATAATATGACAAGGTCAGGATTCCGATTCAAAGAGACTAGTTGCTTGATGTCCGATATATGTATCGTACGGGGCAGACACATCTCCAGCCCCAGGCCTTACATGTGATCATCCGATACTGGATCAGTATACACATACTACGGTATACTACGCCTGTTATAGATCTTATATTCCAGTAAGAATATTTCTAGAGAATTGGGTAGGCATGGCGTTTTGCTAGAGGCTAACCTTGTCTTGTAAATCGGTAAAAACGTAGTACTTGGTACGTACGTGTTCGGATAGTTTGACGACCGGATTTACTGCCAACATATCTAGAGATCTCTTGGGTCGCTTCCCGAAGATTCACCAATGACGTATGATTCGAACTCAATTAATCTTGGATTAATTACGGAGAGACTTTATCTTGGATAAAGTACTATACATAGAGAGAGAACGATTAATTTGGAATTAATCGTAAAATTATTATATTCGATATAATAATCGAAATTCGATTTCGACGCGAAATTAAAATTAGATTTTAATTCGGGCAAACGAGTTAATTTAGAATTAATTCGTTAGCGACGTAAATAATAATTTCGCTAGGCGCAATTATTTATTTAAATCCGATTTAATTAACGTCGCGACGAAAGTTCGGTATTTCGGAAATATCGAACCCGAACGCGTGAGTGCGCGTGGGCCCACTTTCATTTGGGTTGTGTGGGGCCCACATGACACATGTCATTATATGCATTATTTAATTGTTAATACATTGCATGGTGATAGTGTACATACACTCAATGGTATTGCATGAAATTGAGTGTTTGACACTCTAAGCCATTGCATGATTTGTGTCATAAGTTTATTATTAATTTATAAATATTATGGCATAAATATAAATTGATTTTTGTAACAAAAATCATAACACTCTCTCCCTTCTCATGACCGAAACTGGATGAGTTTGGCTCTCTCCATTTTCTTTAAGAACTTTTGAAGAAAGTGTGTAAGTTTTGAACATTTAATACACATCTTTGGCTAGCACCATCAAGGATCATACAAAGGTGTTATGGGAAACTAATCTTTGAGCTTGGAGGATCAACAAAGCTTGGAGCTTCTTTTTTCACCTTGGCCGAAATCATCAAGCACAAAGGAGGTGTTTTTTTTTCATCACGCATCCGCATTCCGATCTTTGTGAGTATGATTCCGCCATACTTCATTATTGTTCATTCATTTATATATATTTGTTTGCTCTTTTGATCTTGGGACATGGATTAGAATTTCCAACAATGGTATCATTGAGCTTAAAGAGCATGAAAATATTTAGGGTAATATTTGGGCAAAATTGATTGAAGCATGATTTGATGATTTTGATTGATTAAGTATGCTTAAATGTATGTTACATTATGTTATACATTATCAATTTCATGAAAAATAAATTGGATTAATTTTTCCCCTCTTGGAGAGGCTTGGCCGAATACTACCTAGACCATGGAGATGATGATTTGTTGTTTATAAGATCATTGGATGACTTTAAACGAACATAAATGACGATTTGTGATTCGATTGGATTGAAAACGAAATCGGTAATTTTTCATCACCTTGGCCGAATGCATGGAAGAAGATTAGGGACTTGATTTTTTGATTAAATAATGTTGGACATGTATTTAAGATAAAAATATGATTAATGGATTAATTTGATATTTTGGAAATATTGATTTAAAGGATAATCATGACATTACACTTTATTAATTAAGTTATAAAATTTGGAATTTTAAAATTTGATTAATTGGGCTTAATTTTGAATTGGGCCTAAAACTATTATATTTGGACATAATGGGCTTGGTTGGACCAAGTAGGTTTGGGCAATTGGATTGGATCCAAAATGGGCCTAAATCACTCCATTAAGGTCCAAATGTAATAAATGGCTTTTATGTTTATTGGGCCTTATGGGCTTGATATTGATTTTTATGGCAAATGAGGGTGATTCCTTTGGGCTTGGAAATTGGGTTTGACCCACATTGACCAAGGCCCAAGCCTAATGAAATCAATTGAAAGCCCATCGGACTTTAATTAAACGGACATTGGATGTTGATTGGGCTTTGAGACCCGATAGAATTAGATTTGGAATCTAAGTCATAAAAGCACAATAAAAGTGTAAATATTTAATTTGGAATTAAATATAAGGATTAGTATTGAATACGACTTAAATTGGATTTGACGAGTAGTTCGATATAATTCATGAATTCGTACTACAAGTACTTTATTCTCAAAACGAGTTGGACTCGCGCAAATGCAAACAATTGTTTGAACATTGTATTGTCACCTAATTAAAGACTAATTAATTGGATTTGATTGGTTGTATAACATGCCTTGAATGAATGAATGTGGATGTTGTATGAATGGGTATATGATGCGGATGGATATTAGAAGGGAAGGGTAATTTAGAAATTATTGTAAATTCAGAGAATTATTAATTGGACCTGCGTGTCCAGCCTTTCTCTTATTATCTCTTTGTATTCTCTTCCACCTAATTCCCCTCAATGTAAATGAGGTTTCTCTTATTGTATTATGTAATTGGGTAGAAGTAGAATAGTTCTAGCCGGGGAGAGGAAAAGAGTGATTTGTTCTAGGAACAAATTGTTATATATCCATCCGCATATCACTATTATTTTACTTTACGCGCTTTATGATGTTTTAGAAGCATGCTTAAGGGTGTATGATGATGAGACCTAACAAAGATAAATTAATTGGTTGCCAATTACACGAAAATCCCTCAAACAATAATATAAGCGATTTTCCTTCCTTGTGTGAGTGATTCTTTCTCAAGATCCGAAATTGGCATTGGTTTGTTGGCCAAAGTCAAGACCTTTGTCAATTGAGGATGTGTTTGAATCATGAGAGTTTTGTTCCATATCGGTGTCTTGTCCAAGTTGTGATTTGTTGGCCAAAGTCAAGATCACTTCTTGTCCATCGACATTGATTACGAAACTTTCCATGTCAATGGGTCCCGCTTAACTGGAATCATTAAGTTTGTTGTGCCAAAGCCAAGACTTAGTTGATTCAGAGGAAAAGGTTAGGAAAATGTATTGGATACATGGACATATGTATTAGATATATATGTTTCGGACTTGGATGTCCACCTACCGGATCTAGGAATTGGATGGGATCCAATTGATCTTCGAGATCTACCTAGTTAAATATCATACAACTTGTTGGCCAAAGTCAAGGTTGTGTGTTATTTAACGGGATCCTAGCCCACTAGGAATTGGATTTCCCGAGTACTCGACAGAGGGTTAGAGACTTGTAGAAAATAGTGGGAGGCTAGTATTGAATTTGCAATTTCATTCAGATACTTAGCTTTACGCGCTTACAAAAATTATTTCGTCAATATTTTAACATTAGTTGGACTAATAAAATGTTATTTTTCTTGTAACAGTTTGACTGTACCCATATATCGTTAACTAGATAGTTGGACTATCGTAGTTAAGATGGCAAACAAAGGAAATGTCCGAGACATAATCATGGGTGATAATGTATTTAAGGGCACGAACTTTGCTGACTGGGAAATGAACCTGAGGATAGTCCTTGGGGCAGAGAGGCTGTTGTACACCATACAGAGACCTCTCGGGCCGAGGCCCACTGAGCCACTTGAGCTGGAGTTATGGAGAACTCATAGCGATGATTGTGATACAACACTCAGTCGATCATGCTTGCTTCCATGGCTCAACACTTTCGTCGCCAGAATAGGGACTTGGATCCTTATAATATGATGGCTAGACTAAAGGATCTTCACCGCACTAATAAGCGGATGGAGAGGTATGAGTTGGTGAAGAAACTCTTTCGCTCCCGTATGACTGATGGCGCTTCAGTTGAGGCCCACGGGACTCAAATGATAGCTGACATTGATGAGATGGCCAAGATGGGAATAGTCTTGGAGGCTGAGCTGACTGTAGACATGCTTTTACAGTCACTTCCCGATACTTGGAAGCAGATTATCATCAACTACAAGTTGATGGATACGGACGATACTCTTGGAGAGCTATTGTCCATTCTTAAGGAGTCAGAGAAAGAGCTTCTTAAAGGCAACAAGCGCGAGGCGCACTTTGCATCGACCTCTCAGACGTCAAGGGCTGGGCCCAAGGCAACTGGAGGGGGTGAAAAAGAAGAAGCGTAAGAACAAGGGCAAGGCCAAGATGCCGATGGCTTCTGGAAAGCCGAGGAACAAGTCACAAGACATATGCCTTAACTGCGGCAAAAGAGGTCACTGGAAGCGTGACTTCCGTATGAACAAGGCGGGCAAGGCACCGACCTCTGGTATGTTTGTTATTGAAATAAACATGGCTACTTCTAGTTTTAAAAATTGGATTTTTGATTCTGGTTGTGGTTCTCATATATGTAATGATGTGCAGGATCTGCAGAACAGCAGGACTCTGGCTTCAGGGGAGATTGATCTACGAGTTGGAAACGGAACTCCTGTTGCTGTTTTGGCCGTGGGCACTTTTGTATTAGAACTGCCCTCGGGGCATGTACTTAAACTAAATGACTGTTATTATGTACCTAGTTTGACTAGATATTATATCTGTATCTTTGTTAACCCGAAATGGGTACACTTTTGTATTTAGAACACTGGGTGTTATTTATATAAAAAAGATGCAGAAATATGCACTGCAGTTGCAAATAATGGTCTTTATTTTGAATATAAATGAATCTCCTACATATAAATTAACAAACAAAAGGCTTAAAAGAGTGATCCAAATGATGAAACTTATATGTGGCATTGTCGTCTGGGACACATTAACAAGACTCGCATATCCACACTTTCGAAGAGTGGGTACTTGGACGGATTTGATCCAAATTCATATGACGTCTGCGAATCTTGCTTATTAGGCAAAATGCCTAAATCACCTTTTAGCGGTAAAGGTGAACGTGCCACTGAACTGTTAGCCCTCGTTCATAGTGACGTTTGTGGGCCCATGTCTAGCCAGGCTAGAGGTGGATATCGATACTTCGTAACCTTTACCGATGATGCATCACGTTACGGTTATGTGTATCTAATGACGCACAAGTCGGAAACTTTTGAGAAATTCAAAGAGTTTCGACACGAAGTTGAAAAACAAACAGGCAAGAGTATTAAGACATTACGGTCGGACCGTGGTGGCGAATACTTAAGTAATGAGTTTCAAGATTACCTGAAAGAATATGGTATTCTTTCACAGTGGACTCCTCCTGGAACACCACAATTAAATGGTGTGTCCGAACGGAGAAACCGTACCTTGTTGGACATGGTAAGGTCGATGATGAGTCGCACTGAGCTGCCAATTTCCTTCTGGGGATATGCATTAACAGTGCAGTTCTTATTTTGAATAAGGTTCCGTCAAAGTCTGTTGAACAGACACCCATATGAGATATGGACAGGTAAGAAACCGGGTTTCTCATTCCTGAAGATTTGGGGTTGCTGGGCATACGTTAAACGTTTGGAAGGTACCAAACTTGAACCCAAATCAGATAAATGCCTATTCGTTGGATATCCTAGGGAAACCAAAGGATATTACTTCTATCACCCACAAGAGAACAAAGTATTTGTTGCTCTACATGCGGTTTTCCTTGAGAAGGAATTCCTAAATGCAGTGTTTAGTGGGAAGAAAGTAGAACTCGATGAAAGTCGTAGTGATACTGTTTCTTGGCAATGAATTATCAACGGAACATGAACAGTCCATCTGGGATGAGACTGAACCACAATCTTCAAATACACAACCGCGTAGGTCGGAGAGAGTCAGGGTAATACCTGAGAGGTATGGATTCCTGATCTCACCTCATGTAGATATTAATCTTATTGAGGATACTGAACCGGCTACGTATGAGGAAGCGATACAAGGTATCGAATCCGCTTTATGGCAAGAAGCCATGAAGGCCGAAATGGATTCCATGTATACCAACCAAGTTTGGACACTGGTTGATGCACCAGAAGGCGTAAAGCCTATTGGATGCAAATGGGTCTTCAAGAAGAAGACTGACATGGATGGCAACGTACAAACGTACAAAGCTAGGCTTGTAGCGAAGGGATATCGTCAACGACTTGGAGTTGATTATGACGAAACCTTCTCACCCGTTGCCATGATTAAATCCATTCGGATAATGCTTGCAATAGCTGCATATTACGATTACGAAATATGGCAGATGGACGTTAAAACCGCTTTCCTTAACGGAAACCTTTCGGAGGATGTTTATATGCAACAGCCTGACGGTTTTATCGCACCTAGACTTGCAAACAAGGTTTGTAAGTTAATCGGTCCATTTATGGACTGAAGCAAGCATCGCGGTCGTGGAACCACGTTTTGATGAGATCATAAAAGAATATGATTTCATTCAAAACGAAGATGATCCTTGTGTATATAAGAAGGTTAGTGGGAGTGCACTGACTTTTATTGTCCTTTATGTCGACGATGTATTGCTTATCGGCAATGACATTCCCATGTTAACGTCGGTGAAAGCTTGGCTTTCATTGAAATTCTCCATGAAAGATCTGGGAGAAGCAGCTTTTATTCTAGGAATAAAGATCTACCGGGATAGATCTAGAAAGCTACTTGGACTCTCCCAGAGTACATATATTGATAAAGTGTTGAAGAGATTCAACATGGATCAGTCCAAGAGGGGACTGTTACCAATATCACATGGCGTCTATCTATCTAGGGACATGTGTCCTAAAACACAAGATGAGAGAGACAACATGAGTCGGACTCCGTTCGCCTCGGCAGTCGGATCGATCATGTATGCCATGATATGTACACGACCTGATGTGTCCCATGCTTTGAGCATGTGCAGTCGATATCAGGCCGATCCAGGTAAAGATCACTGGATGGCGGTTAAGAGTATCCTTAAGTATCTTAACAGAACTAAGGATGCTTTCTTAATCTATGGAGATGGAGAACTTGAGGTATCTGGGTATACCGATGCAAGTTTCCAAACCGACAGAGACGACTTTAAGTCGCAATCTGGGTACATATTTTGTTTGAATAACGAGAGCAGTGAGCTGGAAATCTTCCAAGCAAGATACTGTTGCCGATTCAACAACTGAAGCGGAGTACATTGCAGCAGCTGAAGCAGCAAAAGAGGCAGTTTGGATCCGTAAATTCCTAATTGGATTAGGAGTAGTTCCGTTAGCAGCTGAGCCCGTTCCATTGTATTGTGACAATAGCGGGGCTATAGCACAGGCTAAGGAACCAAGGTCTCATCAACGATCCAAACATGTTCTTCGACGATTCCATCTGATTCGAGAGATCATACATCGTGGCGATGTGAAGATCGAAAAGATCGCATCAGAGGATAATATTGCAGATCCGCTGACGAAAGCTATTCCTCGGGAAAAGTTTGAGCGACATGTACATAGTTCAGGTATTAGATGCTTGAGTGACTGGCTATAGGCCAAGTGGGAGATTGTTAGACAGTAATGACCCATAGCGTCACTATTTTGTAAATGATATTGTATTATTGTACAAAATAACTATGTAGTAATGAAATTGCCTTTTACCGTTTTGTAATTTATTTACTTTGATATATAAATGGTAAAAGTCCCTATGATTAATTCCGGATTGAGATGATATGAGACAGTATCAATCCATAAAGGTTTAATCATTAAATATCCCTAGTCGTAGTATTATCGAGATTGGACATCGATAATGCGGAATAGACTAGTACTGCACTTGTGCGTGTTGTGAGGGCACAACAGCATAGTTCTCATATATTTGAGTATTGGATACTTATGCAAGTGCGGTAGGAGGTTGTGTTTTACCGATGGTACGGAAAACAGCTTCGCTCTGGATAGACCCCGCGGAATCCCATTGGTAGTATGTCTGCGTGTCTATGGGAGTCCGCTTCAGGGTAGGTGCATATGGTCTTAACCTGAGACTTGCATCGCTAGTACTTGCGACAATCGGTAGACTTTAGTTTTGGTCGTCCAGGGCTTTAACAGGTTCTGTGTACACCTCTTCTAGGTTTATCGGGAATCGTAGTGTATTGGGTGTGATGTCAAGACGGAAGTATCACTTCAGACATATGGAGATGATGATCGCGCAGGATACAGAACTAGTACTCTATAATGGTTGCAACCATCGGGATAATATGACAAGGTCAGGATTATCCGATTCAAAGAGACTAGTTGCTTGATGTCCGATATATGTATCGTACGGGGCAGACACATCTCCAGCCCCAGGCCTTACATGTGATCATCCGATACTGGATCAGTATACACTATACTACGGTATACTACGACTACGCCTGTTATAGATCTTATATTCCAGTAAGAATATTTCTGGAGAATTGGGTAGGCATGGCGTTTTGCTAGAGGCTAACCTTGTCTTGTAAATCGGTAAAAACGTAGTACTTGGTACGTACGTGTTCGGATAGTTCGACGGCCGTATTTACTGCCAACATATCCAGAGATCTCTTGGGTCGCTTCCCGAAGATTCACCAATGACGTATGATTCGAACTCAATTAATCTTGGATTAATTACGGAGAGACTTTATCTTGGATAAAGTACTATACATAGAGAGAGAACGATTAATTTGGAATTAATCGTAAAATTATTATATTCGATATAATAATCGAAATTCGATTTCGACGCGAAATTAAAATTAGATTTTAATTCGGGCAAACGAGTTAATTTAGAATTAATTCGTTAGCGACGTAAATAATAATTTCGCTAGGCGCAATTATTTATTAAATTCGATTTAATTAACGTCGCGACGAAAGTTCGGTATTTCGGAATATCGAACCCGAACGCGTGAGTGCGCGTGGGCCCACTTTCATTTGGGTTTGTGGGGCCCACATGACACATGTCATTTTATGCATTATTTAATTGTTAATACATTGCATGGTGATAGTGTACAATACACTCAATGGTTTTGCATGGAGTTTGAGTGTTTGACACTCTAAGCCATTGCATGATTTGTGTCATAAGTTTATTATTAATTTAATAAATATTATGGCATAAATATAAATTGATTTTTGTAACAAAAAATCATAACACTCTCTCCCTCTCATGACCGAAACTGACTGCAGTTTTGGCTCTCCATTTTTCTTCCATTTTGTAAGAAATTTGTGAAGAAAGTGTATAATTTGGAACTTTAATACACATCTTTGGCTAGCACCATCAAGGGATCATACAAAGGTGTTATGGGAAACTAATCTTGAGCTTGGAAGGATCAACAAAGCTTGGAGCTTCTTTTTTGTACCTGGGCCGAATCATCCAAAGCACAAAGGAGGTGTTTTTGTATTTCATCAACGCATCCGCATTCCGATCTTTGTGAGTATGATTCCGCCATACTTCAATATTGTTCATTCATTTATATATTTGTTTGCTCTTTTGATCTTGGGACATGGATTAGAATTTCCAACAAGCAATATAGAGACATCAGGTCCGTACATAGCATGGCATACTGATTGCTCCGACTTAGCCGAGGCGAACAGGAATCTGACTCATGTTGTACCTCTCTCTCAATCTTGAGTTTTTTAAGACACATGTCCATTAGATAAGTGAGCCATGTGACACTCGCACAGTCCCGCTCTTTAGACTGGTCCATGTTGGAATCCTTCAACACGTTGTCAATTAATGTGCTCGGGGAAGGTCACAGCAGTCTTCTAGACTATCCGATAGATCTTTAGACCCAATAAAGGCACTGCTTCTCCCGTCCTTCTGGAGATTTTTTAATGAAAGCCAGCTTTCACAACCAGATTGTAGCATGGGAATGATCATTGCCAATAAGCAATCGTCATCAACGTAAAGGACAATGAATGTCAGGTGCGACTCCCACTACCTTCTTTTTACCAGGATTCATCATCATTTTGAAACGAAATCATATTTCTTTTATGAATCTCATCAAAACGTTGATTCCAAGAACGCGATACTTGGCTCAATCCATAAATGTACGATTAAACTTGCAAACCTTGTCTGCATGTTTAGGTATGACAAAACCATCAGGTGTGCATATAAACATCCTCCAAAAGGTTTTTCGTTAAGAAAGCGTTTTTGACAATCCATTGCCTTATTTTTGTAATCGAAATATGCAGCAATAGCAAACATAATCCGATGGATTTACATGTCAACATGGTGAAAAAATTTCGTCGTAATCGAACAATGTTGTTGACGATACAATTCCTACAAGCTTAGCTTTGTAAGTTTGTATGTTGCCGTCCATATCGGTCTTCTTCTTGAAGACCCATTTGCAACCAATAGGCTTTACGCCTTCGAATGTATCAACCAGTGTCCAAACTTGGTTGGTGTACATGGAATCCATTTTGGATTTCATGGCATCTTGCCATAAACCGGAGTCGATACCTTGTATTGCTTCCTCATACGTAGCCGGCTCGTTATCCCCAATAAGATTAATATCCACATGAGGTGAGATCAGAAACCCACACCTCTCAGGTTGTTTTCTGACTCTCTTCGATCTACGCAGTTCTTGTATATTCGAAGATTGTGGTACAATCTCATCTCTGATGAACTGTTCATGTTCCGTTAAGGATTCTGTGCCAGGAACAGTATCACTCCGATTTTCATCGAGTTCTACTTTCCTCCCACTAACCACTGCATTTAGGAATTCCTTCTCAAGGAAAACCGCATGTAGAGCAACAAATACTTTGTTCTCTTGTGGGTTGTAGAAGTAATATCCTTTGGTTTCCCTAGGATAACCTACAAATAGGCACTTATCCGATTTGGGTTCAAGTTTGGTATCATCCAAACATTTAACGTATGTCCAGCAACCCCAAATCTTCAGGAATGAGAAACCTGATTTCTTTTCTGTCCATATTTCATACGGAGTCTGTTGAACAGACTTTGACTGAACCTTATTCAAAATAAGTATTGCACTGTTCAATGCATATCCCCAGAAGGAAATAGGTAGCTCTGTGCGACTCATCATCGACCTTACCATGTCTAAAAAAGTTTGGTTTCTCCGTTCGGACACACCGTTTAATCGAGGTGTTCCAGGAGGAGTCCACTGTGAAAGAATACCATACTCTTTCAAGTAATCGAGAAACTCATTTCTTAAGTATTCTCCACCACGGTCCGACCGTAATGTTTTAATACTTTTACCGGTCTGTGTTTTCTACTTCGTGTCGAAATTCTTTGAATTTCTCAAGGTTTCCGACTTGTGTCTCATAAGATACACATAACCATAACGCGATGCATCATCCATAAAGGTTACGAAGTATTCATATCCACCTCTAGCCTGGCTAGACATGGGCCCACATATGTCACTATAAACGAGGGCTAACAGTTCGGTAGCACGTGAACTTTTACCGCTAAAAGGTGTTTTAGGCATTTGGCCTAATAAACAAGATCCGCAGACGTCATATGAAATTGGATCAAATCCGTCCAAGTACCCACTCTTCGAAACTGTGGATATGCGAGTCTTGTTAATGTGTCCCAGACGACAATGCCACATATAAGTTTCATCTTTGTTGCTTAGTTTAAGCCTTTTGTTTGTTAATTATATGTTTGAGATTGCTTTATATTCAAAATATAAAGACCATTATCCACATCACACTGCATATCTCCATATCATTTTTATACATAAACACCCAGTGTTTCTAAAAACAAAAGTATAGCCACATTGGGCCAATAAAGATACAGATATATATTCCTAGTCAAACTAGGTACATAATAATAGTCTGAAATATTTAGTACATGCCCCGAGGGCAGTTCCAAAATATAAGTCCCAACGGCCAAAACGAGGACTCTAGTCACATTTCCAACGCGGAGGTCAATCTCTCATGAGGCCAGTCTCCTACTAATCCACAGATCCTGCACATCAGCACATATATGAGTACCACAACTAGAATCAAAAATCCAAATTTTAAAACTAGAAGTAGACATGTTTATTTCTATAAAAAAAATACATGAAGCCGGTGTCTTGCCCGTTTTAATTTCCTTCATGTGTGCCTTGTACTCACGGTAGTCACGCTTCTAGTGACCCCGTTTGCCACACTACAGGCATACATCTTGGGATTTTTCCTTAGCCTTCCCAGAATACTTTGACGATTTAGCCTTGCCCTTCTTCTTCTTCTTCTTTACACCTCCAGTTGCCTTCGGCCAAGCCTTGAGAGACTGAGATGTTGAAGCGAAGTGCGCCTCACGCTTTTTGCCCTTCAATAGCTCCCTTAATTCTTCACGCAACATTTCCATCAGCTCTCAAAGAGTATGGTATTGGTTCATCATATTGTAGTTCATGATGAACCCGCTCCAACTGTCAGGAAGAGACTGCAAGATCAAATCAATAGAAGTCTCAGCCTTAAAGGTTATGCCTAGCTGACCCAGCTGTTCAATGTCAGCAATCATCTGTGACACATAGTGCTCACAGATGTACCCTCCGACATTCGAGAGCGAAAGCTTTTTAAAAATTCATACCTTTGCGATCTAAGGTTAGATCGATGAAGGTCCTTCAATTTTTCCATCATAGTATAGGGATCCAATCCCTTATTTTGGCGACGAAATTGAGGGATCATCGCAGCGATGACATGAACGGACTGAGCAGTTGAGTTGTCATCGCTATGAGTCTTCCAAAGCTCAAGCTCAAGCGGCTGCTCATTTCCGGGCTTAGGCCCGAGAGGTCTCTCTATCGTATAGAGCATCCTTTCAGCCCCCAGGACAATTCTGAGGTTAATATCCCAATCAGGAAAGTTCACGCCATTAAAGACATTTTCGCCCATGATAATGTATCTAACCCCGATCTTTCCACTCATCTTAATTGCAATAGTCAAACTATTCAATTAACGATATTTGGGTACAGTCCAACTGTTACAAGAAAAATAATAAAATATTAGTCCAACTAATAAATATATAATTGTTGAAATAATTTGAAAGCGCGTAATGCCAAGTATATGAACGAAATTGGAAATTCAGTATTGGCCTCCCACTATTTTTCGGCGAGCCTCTAACCCTCTGTTGAGTACTCGGGAAACCTAATTTCCTAGTGGGCTAGGATCCCGTTAAATAACACACAACCTTGACTTTGGCCAACAAGCTGTATGATATTTAACTAGGTAGATCTCTAAGATCAATTGGATCTCATCCAATTCCTAGATCCGGTAGGTGGACCTCCAAGTACGAAACATATATACAATATATATGCCAATATATCCAATATATTTTCCTAACATTTTCCTCTGGATCAACCTAGCATTGGCTTTGGCTCAACAAGCTTAATGATTCTTGTTAAGCGGGACCCATTGACTTTGGAAAGTTTCGTAATCGATGTCGATGAACAAGAAGTGATCTTGACTTTTGCCAACAAATCACAATTTAGGCAAGACATACGATATGGAACAAAGCCTTCATGATTCAAACACATCCGCGATGGACAAAGGTCTTGACTTTGGCCAACAAACCAGTGCCAATCTTGGATCTTGAGAATGAATCACTCAATGGAAGGAAAACATTTAATATTTGTTGAGGGTTTTTCGCGTAATTGGCAACCAATTAATTATCTGTGACTAGGTCTCATCATACACCCTTAAGCATGCATTCTAAAAGCATAATAAGGCGCGCTAAATAAATTAATAATGATATGCAGATGGATATCTCACAAATTGTTCCTAGAACAAATCACTCCTTTCCTCTCCCCGGCTAGCACTATTCTTACTTCTGCCCAATTACATAATACAATAAAGAAACCTCATTACATTGAGGGGAATTGTTGAGAAGAGAATTACAAAGAATCGAGAGATAAAGGTTGGATATGCAAGTCCAATTTAATAAATTCTAAATTTATTACAATAATTTCCAAAATTCCCTCACCCATATATATCTATCAGATATACATTATTCATACAACACATCCATGTATTCACACAAAGCATGTTATTCAATCAATCTAATCCAATTAATTAATCTTTGAATTAAGTGATCATCCAATGTTCAAACAACGATTTGATTTGCGTGAGTCCAACTCGTTTTAGAATAAGTACTCAAAGTACGAATTCTTGAATTATATCGAACTACAATTTTAAATCCGATTTAATTTGTATTCAATAATAATTCTGTATTTAATTCCAAATTAAATAATTACACTTTATTAATGTGCCTTTACGACTTAGATTCTAAATCTAATCTTAATGGGTCTCAAAGCCCAATTAACATCCAATGTCAATTTAATTAAAGTCCAATGGGCTTTCAATTAATTTATTAAGGCATGGACTTTGGCAACCAAAGCCCAATAAGGAATCACCCTTTGCCATAAAATTAATTTTGGCCCATTAGGCCCAATTAATTATTTAAGGTCCATTTATTATATTTGGACTTAATGGAATGGTTTTAGGCCCAATTTGGATCCAATTTAATTTTCCTAAACCAACTTGGCCCAACCAAGCCCATTAGGCCCAAATACACACAATATTAGCCCAATTCCAAATTAAGCCTAATTAATTAAATTCTAATATTCCAAATTTCACAATTTAATTAATTAAAGTGTTTAGCCATGATTAATTATTTAAATTAACATTTCCAAAATACCGATTTACATAATTAATCATGCTTAATTATTATCAATACATTTCCAAATTATTGAAGCAAAATCAAGTCCAACATGCTCTCCAAGGCTCACGGCAATCATGGGAATTTTTAATTAATTTTGATTTCAATCCAATTAAATCACAAATCAATTTATCCATACATTTTAAAACTCGTCCAATGATCTAAAAAATCAAAATCACCATGAGCTACAAGGGCTCTACACATTCGGGTAAGCCTATGTTTTTGGAGAAAATTAATCCAATTAATTTTTCATAAAATTGATCATGCATAACTCTAAGTTATCAATATATAAGCATACTCATACAACAATTTGATAAAATCATGCTCAAATAAAAATACTCAAATTTTAGATTAAGAACCCTAATTCTTTTCATGCTCAAATAGGCTCTAATACCATTTTTGGTTTCTAAGGTCAAACCAAGATCATATTAAGCATGAAATCATGTGAATACGAAAAGAAGTATAGTGGAATTACTCACTTGGATCGGTTATAGGATGTGTAGAAAACAAATTTTTTGCTCTCTTTGAAGTTGTTCCAAACTCCTCCAAAGTATGTGAATCAAGCTCCAAGCTTGATCTTTGATTCCAAGCTCAATGGGAATGGTTTCCCTATTACCTTTGTATGATTCTTTGTGTGCTAGCAATGGAGAAATTTGCAACAAAAATTCCCCTTCTTCTTCCTTGTGACTCTCGGCCAAGCCAAGATTTGGGAGAGGGAGAGTGATTTGGGCGTGAATGAGAATAGAGGAGAGAGTGAGTGATTTGAGTGAAAAAGTGGTATTTGATTTTCCAAAAATCAAAATGTCATATACCAAAATCATATTTGGTAAAAAGTCAATCAAGTTGAGTGTTTAGTAAGCCACCACCAACTCACCAAATTCCATCACTAAAAGGTGAGTAAAGTGACAAGTGATGTGACTTGTGTGGGCCCCACTTGAATTCAAAATCCGAGTGGGCCCGCAAACACATTCCAGGCTCGGGTTCGTTAATTTCGAATTAACGAATTTTTCGTTGCGACTTAATTAAATCAAATTTAATTAAATAATAATGTCTCGCAAATTATTATTAAAGTCGCTCGCGAATTAATTCTAAATTAATTCGTTCGCCCAAATTATAATCCAATTTTAATTCCGTTATGAAATCTAATTTCATTAATATATCAATATATTATTTTATCGATTAATTCCGAATTAATCGTTCTCTATCTTCTAATTGAATTTTATCCCAGATAAAATCTCGCCGTAATTAATCCTAGATTAAATTTCTCTCTCTTCTAATAATCCCAGATTAATTATGTTCAAGTCATACGTCATCGGTGAATCTTCAGGAAGCGACCCATGAGATCCATGGATATGTTGGCAGTAATTCGGTCATCGAACTATCCGAACATGTGCGTACCCGGTACCATGTTCTTACCAATTTACGAGACATGGTTGGCTTCTAGCAAGCGCCATGCCTACCCAATTCTCCAGAAATATTCTTTAAGGAATATATAATCTATATCAATCGGCGTAGTATACGTAGTATTGCGTATTGCGATCCAGTATTAGATGTCACATGCAAGGCTTGGGGCTGGAATAGTGTCTGCCCCATACGAAGCATATATCGGATCACAAGCAACTAGTCTCTATAATCGGAAAATCATGACCCTGTCATATTATCCTGATAGTTGCAACATAATAGAGAATCGTTTTGTATCCCTGCGTGATCATCATCTCCATATGACTGAAGTGATACTTCCGTCTTGACATCACACCCAATACACTACGATTCTCAATAAACCTAGAAGAGGCGTACACAGAACCTGTTAAACCAAAACCAAAGCGTATTGATTGTCTCAAGTTCTAGCGATGTCAGTCTCAGGTTAAGACCAAATACACCTACCCTGATGCAGATTCCCATAGACACATAGTCATACTACCAATGGGATTCAATGGGGTCTATCCAAAGAGAAGCTGCTTCCGTACCATCGGTAAACACAACCTACTATCACACTTGCACAAGTATCCAATACTTAAATATATGAGAACTATGTTGTTACGCTTCCATGACATGCACAAGTGCAATACTTGTCTATTCTGCATTATCGATGTCCAGTCTCGATAATACTACGACTAAGGATATTTAATGATTAAACCTTCGTGGATTGATATTGTCTCATATCTTATAATCCGGAACTAATCATAAGGACTTTTATCATTTATATATCCAAGTAATCAAATTACAAAATGATAAAATAGCAATTTCCATTGTCACACAGTTAATTTGTACAAAAACCACAATGTCTTTTACAAATAGTAACGCTATGGGTCATAATTTTCCAACAGCTTGAACTTGTGTGAAGAAAAATGAAAAAACATAACCTTTATATAGTTAGGTCTTGGCCGAATTTGGTGGAAAAAATAAAACAAGATTTTTTTTAATTTTTCCAAATAAATATCTAACAAGTCAAGCCAATTTGACAACTTTTTCTTAAATTGTAAAGTCAAACTTATATACAAAATAATTATTTCCTAACTTTATCATAATGATATATATTTATGTTTTAATTACTTTAATCATTTAACATTTAAATAATTAAATATTTAATTAAATATAAATATCTCAAATATATGTATTATATTTACATTAAATATCTCAAATACATATATTAATGATATATGTCAAATATCTCAATTTGACATTTAATTAATGTGTATTTAATAAAATCATATATTAAATACAAATACACATTAATTAGGAAATGACAAAAAGATCCTTTTGCATGTATCCTTCATTTAACCGTTAAACGATTTATAAATAATCAATATTATCCATGAAAGTTGCCTTAGTGCTCAACGAGTATATTTCATTAGTGGGACTCTCTTGGTTCAGGCATATCTGTCACGAAATCCAATTTTGTGTCCATAATTGATGAGTGGTAAATGAATCACTATTTCCCACTCATTTAACATAATATTTTGTATAGTTTCATGAGTTTTGTGAATATTTTGATATGTTTTGTGTTATTTTGTAGGTAAATAAAGTTTCAGGACATTCTAGAGGTGATTTTGGCGCGTCGCGACACCTAACGTGCGCCGATCCATGCTAATGTGCGCTGGGTCCACATATCAGAATCTGTGAAGTTTGACTTTGCTAACGTGCGCTGTGACACGTGTCACAATCACAACCGATCTGCTAACATGCGCCGTGCCACGTGTCATCATCCTATGGTGCCGACAATCGCCATCGGCATGTGTCGCAACATGTCACTCCACATGTCAGCCACATCATAGTCCACATCACTAGTTGACCGAGTCAACATCAGCCAATCACAGCGTGCCACGTGTCGCAATCCTTTGGTGCCGACAATCACTTTCGCCACATCACCGCCACGTCATCACCACATCAGCGCCACGTCAGCACAATTATTGAGTCATTTATCCGAAATGCCACGTGGCAGATAAGAATCTGAAGTAGCGAATCACATGATGACACGTGGCGCGTCGCGACGCGAGAAGCCTACCGAGGTCTATAAATTGAGCTCGAGATTTCAGTTTCAGAAGTACCTTCCTCTCTGAATTCTATGATGTAAATAGAGAGTTTTCTACCTAGTTTCTTTTTAATTTCAGTTTTGTAATTAATTTTAATTACGTTCTGTAATAGTAATTTACTTTTGTAATAGTAACAGTAATTTACCTTTTTTAACTTTTACAGTTTTTACTATTCAACCCTGAGGATGTAACTTCCCCCTGCTAGGGTGAAAAATAATTCTTTTACTATTGCTATTTAGATTAATCTCCCTTAATTATAATATATTCACTATTTAAAATTTGACTTAATAAGGATACCGCTATATTGGTCGGTTGGTAATTCATTTTAAACTGGTTTAAACTTGACTAAGCAAGGATATCGCCAGATTGGTCGGTTGGTAATTAAATTTTCTTACCGCCTCTATGGCAGGTTTATTTTGGTTCCGCCTTTATGGCTGGTTGGACTTAATTTGACTTAATCAGGTTACCGCATATATGGCTGGTTGGCAAAATTATCACAAGTTAATATATTATATTAAGGGAGATATCTAAATGGTAATAGTAAAAGTATATCATTTTACCTTAGCATTTTATTTTATTGTAATTTACTTTTTAGCATTTTCTTTACCGCATTTACTTTTCAGCATTTTTACTTTATGTCTTTTATTTTACTAGCCCTAGTTATGAATAGTAACTAAGTTAGTTATCTAGGGTTGTGATGAATTCCAATATCACCGGTTTATAAGGGGTTAGATTATAGTTTGGGTAATATAAAGATTTATTTATTGAGCCTTAATCTTGATGCGTTTTATTCACAGGCCATTAATAAAATTGATTAGGTAAACTTACAACGAACTTGGAAAAGGGATTTTAGGTTTAAGACCCTAGACTCAATAGCCCACGATCTTCCTTGAGGATAGATAACCCTTTAATAAATTTCCTTACAGGATAGGAATATACCTGTCGGGCGGGGGTAACCATAATTGGAACTTAATCTTAATGAATCCAGGTAATTTGGTTGACATAGACATATGGTTCAATTGAGTTATACTAGGTATTTGTAATTGACCATCGGAAGAGGCTTTTACATAATTTCGTGTTCCAGGTTAGTAAATCAATATATTACCCAACTATAAGATAATCACTTCATATTTTAAAAGATATTAGAAAGATTCACAACCCTAGATAGTTTCTTAATATTGAATTTTCTTAAACCTACTTTCGTGCAATTTTATTTACTTATTTTAAATTCAAAATCATCACCATTTCAAATCAATCAATCAACCTGTTAGATACTAGTAAGCATTTGACCTCATAAAATTAATAGATTAGTTATTAAGTCCTCGTGGGATCGATACTTTTTATACTACTTGAATGATACATGTGCTTGCGTTATACGCGTGTGATTACGCACCGGTCAAGTTTTTGGTACCGTTACCGGGGACTTATTTTTCTTTCACTATTAGTTTTGAGGTTAGATACCTTTACTTGTATTTAATTTATTTTTACTTATTGTTTTTGTTTTCTTGTGTTTCAGGTTCTCAGAAACTACATGAGACGAACCAGAAGCTTTGAACTCCGACCGTTTGACTCAGAAATTGAAAGAACCATCAGACATTAAGAATGGAAAGGCGAGAAGGCCAAGAAGCAATTGTTAACATGGAACCTGAACCTTTGGAAGTTGCACCACCAATACCCATTCGAGACAGAACCATTCCGGTGGTCAACGGCTTCATTTCTTGTATTGTACTTCCTCATTTACCAGCAAATATGTGTGACATCGAAACATGCATTCAGATGATTTAACAGTCAGTGCAGTTTGGGGGGAAAGCAACTGAAGATCCTAATACCCACATCATCAACTTTCTGGAAGTTTGCGGCCCTTTCAATTACAATCCTGAAGCTGAAAAAGCAATGAGACTGCGTGTTTTTCCATACTCCTTGAAAGACAGAGCTAAAGCTTGGCTACATTCACTACCAGCAGGTTCCATCACAACTTGGAACACTTTAGCCACCAAATTTCTTGCAAAGTACTTTCCACCAGCCAGAACTGGAAAGATGAGGAATGACATCACATCCTTTATACAACAAGACTCAGAAACTCTCTACGAAGCTTGGGAAAGGTACAAAGATTTGCTTCGGAAATGTCCTCACCATGAGATTCCAAAATGACTTCAAGTCCAAAATTTCTATAATGGACTTTCTGGACTGATGAGAACCACAATCGATGCTGCTGCTGGAGGAGCTTTGATGGAAAAATGAGAAGATCAAGCCTGGGACCTAATCGAAGAAATGGCCAACAACAATTCCTTATGGCCAACAGAAAGGAGCATGATCTAAAGAATTGCAGGAATTTATGAAGTTGGAGCCAATACAGCAGTCAACGCCAAGCTGGATCAGATATGCAAATTCATGGAGACTCTTAGCACTCAAAGCAACATAAGAGCCACAAGTTTACCATATGGAGGAGCACCAGAACCAAACCAACTAGAAGAGACGGTGAATTATGTCAACAATTTCAACAAATAGGGGAAAAATCCATATTCCAACACCTACAACCCAGGGTGGAGGAATCATCCCAATTTTTCATGGAGCAACAATTCAGGGCAAAAGAATTTTCCACCACCTGGATTCCAACAACAGAACAAAAGCCATGAGTTTGAAAAAGAACCAGAAATGAAAGAATGGATTGCAGAGATGTTCAAAAAGTAACAAGCAGCATATGATGCTATTTTTCAAAGCCAATCAGCTTCCATCAAAGCACTGGAGAATCAATTGGACAACTGGCCAATGCTCAGAGTTACAGACCGCCATTTACCCTTCCTAACAACACAGAGCCAAATCCAAGGAATATGGGAAAAGAGCAATGTCATGCCATCATGTTAAAAAGCGGTACTGAAATCAACAAAGATGTTGGAATCAAGGCAACAATTGAAGATATTCCAAAAGAAGAAAAAAAAACAGATGGAGGAAAAAGAAGCAAAGGAAAAAGAACCAGAAAGAATCACTCTACCTCTACCTTTTCCACAACAACTTCATAAAAACAAACTGGACAAGCAGTTTGCTCGATTCTTGGAAATTTTCAAAAAGCTGCACATCAACATTCCATTCGCAGAAGCGTTGGAATAAATGTCCAGCTATGTCAAATTCATGAAAGACATTTTTTCACGAAAATAGAGATTGGGAGATTACGAGTGTTGGAGTTTCTAAGCCTCCCAAGATCATTAAACAAGCATGAAACAAGTGCGAATACAACGAATGAGTTGTGGAATACTCACATCGTCCAGTTTTTGATCTCCAAAGATTCAGCTTTTGATCATCTTCGTCAAGCTCCAAGCTTCGTCAAACGATTCCAAGCTCATGGGTGGACTTCCATATCACCTTCGCATGTCTCTCGGAGTGCTAGCTCTTTATGTTTTTGCCACAAAAACACCACACTTTACTTCCCATTGTTCTCGGCATTTCCCAGAAAACCAGAGCAAAAATAGCCCAAATGGGCGTGAAGAAGAGAAGAAAAAATGGCTCCATTTCATGAGTCAAGAGAGAGAATGAGTGAAGTGATTTTTGTATTTGATTTTGTGTATCTAATACACAATTTTTCATTACCAAAAAATCAAATAATTGATTTATCAAATACAAAAAGTCAAGGCAATAAAGTTTGCCAACCACTCCCATCAAGTCACATTAATCAATCAATCAATGGTCACATCACTCAAAGTGACATGTGATTTGACGCTTGATGTGACTAGAGATTTGACAATTGATTTGACTTGCGTGCTGCACTTGAATTCGAAATGTGAATGCGCTCGCAAACAATCCCGGGCTCGGGTTCGCTAATTCCAAATTAACAAATTTTTCGTTGCGACGTAATTAAATGATTTTGCCTAGCGAAATCACTATTCACGTCGCTAACGAATTAATTCTATATTAACTTGTTCGCCCGAATTAAAATCTAATTTTAATTCCGTGTCTAAATCCAATGTCGTTTAATATATCGAATATATTAATTAATTGATTAATTCCAAATTAATCGTTATCTCTCTTTAAATTGATATTTTATCCTAGATAAAATATCTCCGCAATTAATCCCAGATTAATTTACTCTCTCTTCTAATTAATCCCAGATTAATTAAAGTGCGAGTCATACATCATCGGTGAATCTTCGGAAAGCGACCCATGAGATCCCCGGATATGTTGGCAGTAAATCGGGTCGTCGGACAATCAGAACACGTAAGTACCTAGTACTATGTTTATACCGATTTACAAGACAAGGTTGGCTTCTAGCAAAGCGCCATGCCTACCCAATTCTCCAGAAATATCCTTACAGGAATATAATGATCTATATCAGGCGTAGTAAACATAGTATTATGTATGTCGATCCAGTATCAGATGATCACGTGCTAGGCCTGGGGCTGGAATTGTGTCTGCCCCGTACGAAGCACATGTCGGATGTCTGGTAACTAGTATCTATATCGGATAACTATGACCTAGTCATATTATCCCGATGCATGCAGTACTTAAGAGAACCAGTACCGTATCCTACGCAACCATCATCTCCATATGACTGGAGTGACACTTCCGTCTTGACATCACACCCAACACACTATGATTCTCGATATACCCAGAAGAGGCGTACACAGAAACCGGTTAAAACCCTGGACGACCAAAACTAAAGTATATTGATTGTCGTAAGTATTAGCGGTGCAAGTCTCATGTTAAGACCAAATACACCTACCCTGATTTCGGACTTCCATAGACACATAGTCATACTACCAATGGAATTCTGAAGGGGTCTATCCAGAGCGAAGCTGTTTCCCGTACCATCGGTAAAACACAACCTCCTATTACACTTGCATGAGTATCCTATACCCAAATATATGAGAACTATGATGTTATGCCCTCACAACGCGCACAAGTGTAATACTAGTCTTTTACGTATTTATCGATGTCCAATCTCGATAATACTCTGACTAGGGATATTTAATGATTTATCCTTCGTGGACTGATACTGTCTCATATCATTCTCAATCCAGGAACAAATCATAAGGACCTCCTATCATTTATATATCTAGGTGATCTAATCACAAATGATAAGAGTGCAATCTCTTTTGTCACATAGTTAATTCCTACAACAACACCATGATCTGTACAAATAGTGACGCTGTGGGTCATTATTGTCCAAAAATCTCCCACTTGACCTATAGCCAGTCACTCGAGTGTCTTACACCCGAACTATGTACGATTGGCTCAAACTGCTGAGAAAATGCTTTCATCAGCGGATTTGCATGATTATCATCTGATGCGATTTATACGATCATCACATCGCCACGATGAATGATCCGAACGAATCAGATGAACTATCGAAATATGTATCTGGATCGTTGATGAGACCATTAATTCTTTAGCCTGTGCTAACGCCTAGCTCAGCTGCTAACAGAACTATATCTAATCTAACTAGATTTGTTATCCACCTAGAAGGCTTCTATTACTGCCTCAGCTGTAGCAATAACCCGAATTTGTTGTTTATTCGGTAACAGTATCTTGCTTGGAAGATTTCCAGCTCACTATACTATTATTCAAACTGTATAGTACCGTTTGCGACTTATAGTCGTTTTATCGGTTTAGGAAACTTGCAATAATGATCCCAGTCACTTCAAGTTTTCCATCTCCATAGTTTAAGACAACATCTTTAGTTCTCTAAGATACTAACGGATGTTCTTAATATCAATCCAGTGACTATCACTAGGATTTCCCTGTTTGTAAATCCATATGCTCAAAGCGTATGAGACATCAGGTCGTGTACATTTTTCAATGTACGATTCTCGGAGAGTGTTAACAACTTTAAATCTATCCCGTAGATCTTTATTCCTTGAATAAAGGTTGTTTCTCCAAGAATTCTACGAAGAATTTTCTCGAAATCCAAGCTTTCACCGATTGTAATATAGGAATATCATTTCCAAGAAATGACATATTTCATTATTTTATAGGACATCGATTGTCAATGCGCTCCCACCAACCTTCTTATATACACAAGAATCTTTTCGTTTTGAATTAAATCATATACCATTATGATTACATCAAAACGATAATTCCAAGAACCTAATGTTTGCTTCAATCCAAACATGGATCGAATAACCTGCAAACCTTGTTTGCTAGTTTAGGTACGACAAAACCGACAGGATGTTATAAACATCCTCCAAAAGGTTTCCTTTTCAGGAAAGCAATTTTCCCGTTCAGCTGACATATTTCATAAATGAAACATGCAGCATTAGCAAGCATTATCCAAATGGATTTACCGTGGCAATAGTTAAAAGGTTGAATCGTAATCAACACAATGTTGATAACGATACCTTTCTACTAAAAGCCTAGCTTTATACGCTGGTATGTTGCCTTCCATGTATGTCTTCCTTGAAGACTTATATAGTACCAATAGGCACAATGCCTTGCGCTACATCAACTAGTATCTAAACATAGTTGATCTACATGGAATCCATTTCGGATTCATGGCACTTTGCCATAATATAGAGTTGATACCTTGTATCACTTCCTCATACGTAGTCAGTTGGTATACCTCAATAAGATAGACATCTTTATGAGGTGAGATCAGAAACCTATACCCCAGGTTGTTTTCAGACTCTCTCCGACTCACGCGATTCTTGTGTATTCGAAGATTATTGGTATAGTTTCATCCTTGATGAACTATTTATGTTCCATTAAGGAATAAGTGCCTTGAATAGTATTACTCCGATTTTCATCGAGTTTTACTATCCTCCCACTTACCACTGCATATAGGTATTCCTCTTAGGAAAACCGCATGTCGAGCAACAATAAAATTGTTCTCTTGTGAGTTGTATAAGTACTATACTTTGGTATCCCTATGATAACCTACAATTAGGCACTTATCCAATTTGGGTTTTAGTTTGGTATCATCCAAACATATGCCTAGCATCCTAAATTATTAGGATTGAGAAACTCGGTTTCTTTCCTATTCATATCTAATATGATATCTGTCAAAAAGATTTTAATGGAACCTTATTCAAAATAAGTTCTGCACTGTTTAAAGCTTATCCGTTGAAGGAAATGGTAGCTCGGATCGACTCATGATTAACCTTATCATGTCCAACAAAATTCGGTTACTCAGTTCGGACACACCGTCAAACTGACGTGTTCCGGGAGGAGTCCTCATTTAAAAGAAAACTATACTCTTTCAAGTATATTAGAAACTTATTGCCAAAGAATTTTCCATTACGGTCTTACCGTGACGGTTTAATACTTCAGCCGATCTGTTTGTCTATTTCACGTCGAAACTTAAAAGTTTCCGATTTCTGTTTCTAAAGAAACACATAACCATTACGCGATTCCACATCCATAAAGATCACGAAATATTCATATCCATATCTAGCCTAGCTAGACATGGGCCCACTTGCTTCACTATGAACTAGGGCTTACATATCGGTGGCACTTACACTTTTACCAAGTAAATAGTATTTTAGGCACTTTGCCCAATAAACTAGATTCGTAGACTTTATTTGAATGGAATCAAATTAGTCCAAATACCCACTCTTCAAAAGTGCGGATATACGAGTCTTGTTTAATTGTGTCCCAGACAACAATGCCACAATTAAGTTTCATCTAATCAAATCAGTTTGAGATATTTGTTTGTCATGTTATATGTTTGAGATTATTTATATTCAAAATATAAATTCTGTTATTCACATCTAATGTGTTTATCTCAATATCATATTTATATAATAAAACACTTTAGTTTTCTAGAATATAAAGGTTCACCCGCAGCGGGTTAAACACTGATATAGAGATAATGTTTCTAGTCAAACTAGTTACATTATAACAGTTTCTAATTTAAGTACATACCCGAAGGTAGTTCCTAAATTAGGTATCTACGGTTAAAACAGCGACTTTCGTCCCGTTTCCAATTCGCAGATAAATCTCAACTGAAGTCAGTATCATGCTCATAGCAGATTCTGAACATCAGTATATATTTATGTATCACACTAAGTATTTAAAATCCAATTTTAATACTAGTAGTGAACATATTTATGAAAAACATATTTGAAGTCGGAGCCTTGCCTCATCTTCAATTCCTTAATGTCTGTTTTGTCCAAACGGCAGTCACGCTTCCGCGATCCCGTTTGCCACGATTTAGGCAAACATTTTGGGATATGTCATTATCTTCCCAGAAGATTATAATGATTTTGCCTTTACTCTTTTCATATTCCAAAAGCCTTTGGCCAAGCCTCGGGTTTCTAGAATATCGAAGTAAGGTGCGCCTTGTGCTACTTGCCATATTGCAAACTTTGACTTTGTCTCCTTGAGAATAGTCATTAACTCTCCAAGAGTTTAAAATTGCAATTTAGTACTTCTAAGATCTAAAATAGATCTATGAAGATCCTTCAATTTCATTATCATACTTTAAGGATCTAATCCTTAGTTCTGATTCAGAAATTAAGGAGTCTACTGCGACAAACTTAATGGATTAAGCACTTAAGTTATCATTACATGAATATTCCAAATATCATGCTCTACTGTTTGCTTAACTCCGGGCTTAGGCTTAATATGTTATTTTATCAAATAAAATAACTTATTAGTTTCCTGAAATTTATTCCCAATTTGAAAATTAAACCATTTAAATACATTTTCCCTTGGATTATGTTTTAAATGTCAATCTTTCAATTTTATCTTGATTTTAATAGTCCAACTATTTAATCAACGATTTAGGTACTATTTATTATAATGATTACCATAGTCCAACTATTTAATCAACTATATTAATTAAATCAAATATATGATTACTATAATCCAATTATAAATCAACTATAAATGAAATAGTTTGAATACAGTCCAACTATTTGTTAAAACAACAATTTAAATATTAGTCCAACTAACATTTAATTTATTTTGACGAATGACATTTGTTTGAGCGCGTATGGCAAGTAATTAAACGAATATTGCAAATTCAATTCTTGCCTCCCACTATTTTTCGGCTAGCCTCTAACCCTTTGTCGAGTACTCGGGAAACCGTGTTTCCTAGCGGGCTAGGATCCCGTTAAATATCACACAATCTTGACTTTGGCCAACAAATTGTATGATAATTAACTAGGTAGATCTCTAAGATCGTTTGGATCCTATCCAATTCCTAGATCCAGTAGGGGGACATCCAAGTCCGAAACATATATCTTATATATGTCAATACATCCAATGTATTGCCTAACCTTTTTCCTCTGAATCAACTAAGCCTTGGCTTTGGCACAACAAACTTAGTGATCCCAGTTAAGCGTAACCCATTGACCATGGAAAGCTTCGTAATCAATGTCGATGGACAAGAAGTGGTATGCCTTTGGCCAACAAACCACAACGTGGACAAGACACCAATATGGAACAAAGCTCACGTGATTCAAAAACTTCATCGATGGACAAAGGCCTTGACTTTGGCCAACAAGCCAATGCCAGTCTCGGATCTTGAGTAAGAATCACTCAATGGAAGGAAAAACGCTTAATATTTGCGAGGGTTTTTCGCGTGCAAATTGGAAACAAATTTATTATCTTTATTAAGGTCTCATCATCATACACCTTTAAACATGCATTCTAAACACATAATAAAGCGCGTATAATAAAAAATAAATGATATGCGGATGGATACTTTACACATTGATCCTAGATAAAATCTCTTCATTTCTCTCTCCCGCTAGCACATGTATTACTTCTACCTGTTACACTACACTTCTAAAGAAACCTCATTTTCATTGAGGGGAATAGGTTAAAAGAGAATACAAAGAATATGGAGGTAATAAGGCAAGACACGCAGGTCCAATTAATAAATCAAATTTATTACAACAATTTCTAAAATTGCCCCACCCATCTAATATCCATCCGATATATATTATTCATGCATCGCAACCATGTATTCACATAAGCATGTTATTAATCAATCTAATCAAATTAATTAATCTGATAATTAGTGACCATCCAATGTTCAAACAACGATTTGATTTTGCGCGAGTCAAACTCGTTTTGCGAATAAGTACTTAAAGTACGAATTCTCGAATTAAATTAAACTACAAAATTAAATCCAATTCAATTTGTATTTAATACTAATTCGCTATTTAATTTCAAAATAAATATTACACTTTATTAACGAACCTATACGACTTAAATTCCAAATTTAATCGTTACGGGTCTCAAAGCCCGATTAACATCCAATATTAATTTAATTAAAGTCCAATGGGCTTTTAATTAATTTCTTAAGGTGTGGAATTTTGGTCAACACGGGTCAAACCGAATAACCAAAATCCAATCCGGGAATTACCCCATAAGCCCATAAATCAATTTTGGCCCATTAGGCCCAATTAAACTTTGAAGGTCCATTAGTCGCATTTGGGCTTTATGGATGCGGTTTTGGCCCAATTGGATCCAACCAATTTTAGCCTAAACCCAACTTAGTACAACCAAGCCCAATAAGCCCAATAACAACATTATAAGCCCAAATCCAATTTTAAGCCCAATTTAATTAAACCATAAAAATCCAATTTCATAATTTAATTAAACAAAGTACATAGCATTATTAAAAACCAAAATTAATATTTCCAAAACATCAAATTAGCCTAATTAATCATGCTTATCATCATTAAATCATGTCCAACACAATTTAACAAAAATCAAACCCAAACCATGCTTTATATGTCTCGGCTTTAGGATGATTTTATGTCCAATTTGGTTTTAATCCAATCAAATCCAATTAAACATTAAATCATCATTCCCATTTGATTTCCAACACATCCAATGATCAAAAAATCAAAATTCCAAGACAATAAAATAAGGCACCACTCTCGGCCAAGCTAAGAAAATTGGGGAAATTTGTTCCAAACACAATTTCTTCAAATTGATCCAATCAATCATCAATTAAAACACATTTAAGTATAGTAATTCATCCAATTTCATTAAATCATGCTCAAATTCATTTTACCCAAATTTAAGCCCTAAATCATTTTCATGCTCAACCTTGCTCATAGATACCATTGTTGGAGTTTCTAAGCCTCCCAAGATCATTAAACAAGCATGAAACACGTGCGAATACAACGAGGGAGTTACAGAATACTCATATCGATCGGTTGAGCGATGCTACGACAAGCAAAAACTTGATTTATGCCCACTGTCACAGCTCACGGCATTCCAGTTTTTGATCTCCAAAGATTCATCTTTTGATCATCTTCGTCAAGCTCCAAGCTTCGTCAAATGATTCCAAGCTCATGGGTGGACTTCCCTATCACCTTCGCATGTCTCTCGGAGTGCTAGCTCTTGATGTTTATGCTACAAAAACACCACACTTTACTTCCCATTGCTCTCGACATTTCCCAGAAAACCAGAGCAAAAACAGCTCAAATGGGCGTGAAGAAGAGAAGAAAAAATGGCTCCATTTCGTGAGTCAATAGAGAGAATGAGTGAAGTGATTTTTGTATTTGATTTTGTGTATCTAATACACAATTTTTCATTACCAAAAAATCAAATAATGATTTATCAAATACAAAAAGTCAAGGCAATAAAATTTTCCAACCACTCCCATCAAGTCACATTAATCAATCAATCAATGGTCACATCACTCAAAGTGACATGTGATTTGACGCTTGATGTGACTAGCGATTTGACGCTTGATTTGACTTACGTGCCTCACTCGAATGCGAAATGTGAATGCGCTCGCAAACAATCCTGGGCTCGGGTTCGCTAATTCCAAATTAACAAATTTTCTGTTGCGACGTAATTAAATGATTTTTCCTAGCGAAATCATTATTCACGTCGCTAACGAATTAATTCTAAATTAACTCGTTCGCCCGAATTAAAATCTAATTTTAATTCCGTGTCTAAATCCAATCTCGTTTAATATATCGAATATATTAATTAATCGATTAATTCCAAATTAAACGTTATCTATCTTTAAATTGATATTTTATCCCAGTTAAAATATCACTGCAATTAATCCCAGATTAATTTTCCCTCTCTTCTAATTAATCCCAGATTAATTAAAGTGAGAGTCATACGTCATCGATGAATCTTCGGGAAGCGACCCATGAGATCCCCAGATATGTTGGCAGTAAATCGGGTCGTCGGACTATCCGAACACGTAAGTACCTAGTACTACGTTTATACTGATTTACAAGACAAGGTTGGCTTCTAGCAAAGCGCCATGCCTACCCAATTCTCCTGAAATATCCTTACAAGAATATAAGGATTTATATCAGGCATATTATACATAGTATTGTGTATGTCGATCCAGTATCGGATGATCACGTGCTAGGCCTGGGGCTGGAATTGTGTCTGCCTCGTACGAAGCACATGGCAGATATCTGGTAAATAGTCTCTATATCGGATAACTATGACCTAGTCATATTATCCCGATGACTGCAGTACTTAACAGAACCAGTACCGTATCCTACGCGACCATCATCTCCATATGACTGGAATGACACTTCCGTCTTGACATCACACCCAACACACTACGATTCTCGATATACCCTGAAGAGGCGTACACAGAAACCGGTTAAAGCCCTGGACGACCAAAACCAAAGTATATTGATTGTCGTAAGTATTAGCGGTGCAAGTCTCAGGTTAAGACCAAATACACCTACCCTGATTTCAGACTTCCATAGACACATAGTCATACTACCAATGGAATTCTGAAGGGGTCTATCCAGAGCGAAGCTGCTTCCCGTACCATCGGTAAAACACAACCTCCAATTACACTTGCATGAGTATCCTATACCCAAATATATGATAACTATGTTGTTATGCCCTCACAACGCGCACAAGTGTTATACTAGTCTTTTACGTATTTATCGATGTCCAATCTCGACAATACTCTAACTAGGGATATTTAATGATTTATCCTTCGTGGACTGATACTGTCTCATATCATTCTCAATCCAGGAACAAATCATAAGGATCTCCTATCATTTATATATCTAGGTGATCTAATCACAAACGATAAGAGTGCAATCTCCTTGTCATATAGAAGAGTGCAATCTCCTTTGTCATATAGTTAATTTGTACAACAACACCATGATATGTACAAATAATGACGCTATGGGTCATAATTGTCCAACAACGAGACAGTAGCATTATCAGAAGAATGCAGTGCTATCATTCAAAGGAAGCTTCCGACAAAGTTGAAAGATCCTAGCAGTTTCACCATTCCTTGCATCATAGGAGAGCATAATTTTGGTAGGGCTTTGTGTGATCTAGGTGCAAGCATTAACTTGATGCCTTTTTTATATTTTAAGGGAATTGTAGATTGGAGAAACAATGCCAACTTCAGTCTCTCTACAACTTGCTGATAGAACGCTCGTATTTCCAAGAGGCGTAGTTGAGGATGTGCTGGTCAAGGTTGACAAATTCATTTTCCCAGGAGATTTTATTATCCTTGATATGGAGGAAGACGCAGACGTGCCAATCATCCTCGGGAGACCGTTCTTGGCTACAGGTCGAACCATTATTGATGTACAAAAAGGAGAACTAACCATGAGGGTACAGGACCAAGAAGTAACATTCAATGTTTTCAAGGCCATGAATTTCACAGATGATGAAAATAATGAGGAATGTTTCAGACTTGATGTGATACACAGTACCATTCAGAACTCCAATGCAATGCAAAGTTCTACTGACAAACTTAAAACATGTCAATTGCCTGTGGAGCCTGAAGATAAAGCGTCTTTTCCACTGAAAAAGCCAATTATTGCACTACAAGAAACAGAAGAGAAAAATTTCCACCAGCTCAATGAATTGGAGGAATTTCACAATCAGCCTTTTGAGGATGCCAAATTGTACAAAGAAAAGGCAAGGAAAAGACATGATGAGAAGTTAGTGCGCATACAACTGGAACTAGGGCAGAAGGTATTGTTAAACAAATCAAGGGTGAAATTCTTCCCATGGAAGCCAAAATCACGGTGGTCAGGTCCATTTGTGATCACCAAGGTTTTACCAGACAGAGCCGTTGAGATACATGATCCTGACTCCAAAAAAACATTCAAGGTTAAAAACAAGCGTGTCAAGCACTATTGGGGAGAATCATTTGAGTGATAAAAACAAAGTGTCATACTTTCAGATCCAGCATAACATTCAGGCAGTCATGTCTAGCTGACGACTTTAAATTTAGCGATAGCTGGGAGGCAACCCATGCAATTTTTGTATATATTGTGAGTTGGTGTGATTTCATTTTGTGTGTTTAGTTTTTGCAGGTTAAGTCATTTCAGGATGGAAGAAGTTCTCGCAAATCATCACAAGTAATTTCCTTCTCTCCCTCAAAAATCTCTGATGAAATTTTACAAAGCTCGCTTGGAACGGATGAGATTGCTGATGACCAAAGGTATTTCTACTCATATTCGTTGGATTATTGAAGCACGAGTCTGATTGGCAGGTGAGTCTTCTGACTCTTTTATATCACATCTGCCGGGTTTAGGAAGGAGCACCTATGCTAAAAAGAGAAGAGCCAAAAGAATGTGTGTTTGTTATAAATGTGCTCGTATGTTTTATGATACTCGTTGTCGTTCTTTAGGAATGGTGTCTAATAACCGCGAAGATAAGATTAATTTCATTAGGGATGGCTTGAGTAAAGAGTCTTTAGATGATATATCTAAAACTCTTGAGACGCATCCCATTGGATGTGTGTATCATGAAATACGTGTGTTATATGCACAATTCCAAAAAGAAAGACAACAGTTAAGTCTTGGGAATCTAACTCAAAAAGACCATGTTTTCCAATTTATAAGAAATTTGGATGGGAAGCTTGTCCCTGACGCATAGACGTCAATCAAGCCGCTACGTTTCTTGTAAATATTATATTCTTGTCTTTTCCTAATAATTGTGATTTGTTTTGTTATTTTCTTTTATTTTCTCCAACAAGATCCAGACCTTTTTTACTATCACGATTTATTTTACCATTAACTAATAATTGTCATTTGGCAGGTACTAGTGTTATTATTTTACTCACCCTTTTCAGGTGTTATAAATTCAACTCATCATTGCAATTTTGAAGACATCCAGAGTAAAACATGGAAGCCACTTCAAGAAGACGAGTTGAAAAAATTTGTGTATTTTTGCGGTACTAGTGTTGGTGTTAAGCCACAATACGTAGAAACAGTACAGAAATTGGGTCAAGTCTTAGCTGCAATGAATATGCACTTAGTATATGGCGGTGGCAATCTTGGACTAATGGGGATCATTTCAAAGGCCGTACATGATGGAGGCAGTCAAGTTTTGGGAATCATCCCAAAACCTTTGGCAGAGGCGAATCTCATTGGACCATCAAACGGAGAGGAACTGATCGTGCCAGGTATGTCTGAACGATTGGTAGAAATGATTAACCGTGATGCTTTTATTGTTTTGCCAGTTGGCTTGGGTACATTGGAGGAAAGTTTTACAGTGTTATCTTGGGCGAACCTGAACATACACCAGAAACCGCTTGGACTGTACAATTTTTAAGGATTTTATGATTTTCTTTGTGTGTTTCTTGATGATGCCCGGAGAATGGGTTCGTGTCAAAACCTTTAAAAGAACTCCTCTTCACTGCCAGAACTGCTCCGGATCTAATTGACCAAATCTTAGCCTATGAACCACAAATTGACCCTATCATTTCAAAGATAAATTGGTCCGAGGACGATCGTGGTAAGAGGCGTCGGATTAATCTGGATCTTAACCTTTAACTTTTCGTGTAGAATTTCAGTTGACCAGGTACTATCTTCTAAACTCTTCTTCTACTGTTTAAGACATTGGGGGACAATGTCTCATTTAGGTTTGGGGGAGGGAATTAGTTGATCAGTATCTTGTTTTTGGTTGTGTGTTGTTTTTATTTTTAGTCCAAAATTTTTCGAAAAATAAAAAAAAAAATTGAAAAATTGTCAAAAATTACAAAAATATTTGGCGTTTTTGTTTTTATTTTGATTAAAAATGTGAAATTGGTGAGAGATAGCTGTGTAAGGAGTTCCCATTCCTGATACGTATTTCAACCCATTTTCGAAACAAGTTAATTTTTGTTTATTTCCTTTTGAATTATTTAATTTGTAAATTCTCCATAAAATTGACTAAAATGGATCTTCATATGCTCAGTTGGCAGGTATTATCAACATGCATGGTAACATACGGACATGAGCTATAATTGAAAAGTTTGTAATATTCAGTGCTCTAGTTTAATTGGAGGAAGCATCTCAAAAGGCAATGGAGTAAAAAAAACACACTTTTGAGATCCGAGTTATTAAGTCTGTAAGGGTGTTTTAATACATAGTGCCCTAAAGCAAACTGGTTTGGGAGTCACTGGCCCAAAGCTCGCTACATGGATCAAGGATATTGAAAAAATATATATATATGAAGTCTGACTAATTAAGTCTATAGGGGTGTCTTAACACCTGGTGCCCTAAAGCCAACTGGTTTGGGAGCCACTGACCCAACACTCGCTACATAGATGGAAGATATTGTATATAAATAAAAAAAAATCAAAGAAAAAATCAGAAAAATGAGAAAAATTATTCCACTGTGGCAAAAAGGTGTGAATTCTGATAAAACTTTAGGACAAAAATATTACTCTCTTATCAACTACATTTGTGACTGTTGTGGGCAAAAATTGAGTTGATTAATATTTTGTTGGCTATGTATATGGAGAATGGTAAATATAATCGGAGAATTTACTTATTCGGTAATTTAGAAAGAAAGAAAACAACTAGTGACTTGGAGTAGAAGTTTCACCTGATTAGTCACTAACTTCTTTATTCTCTTTTCCATTGTCTTTTTTCTTTTGTGTGCATTAGTTTCACTACCTTTTTACTTTTGTAAAATGTTTTTGGGTATCATTGTTGTAAACCCTCACGAGACTACAACTCATCCACTGGGACACCTAGGGGTTTAAAGGCTTGTTGCATACGCTAAATGCAACTGTGATTCTTACGAAAGTGGCTTAGTTAAATTTTATTTTAAAGATATTTATGTTATTTTATTCTATGTTTTGCTCAAGGACTAGCAAAATGTTAGGTTTGGGGGTGTGATGAGTGGTAAATATATCATTATTTCCCACTCATTTAACCTTATATTTTGTATAGTTTCTTGGGTTTTGTGAATATTTTGATATGTTTTGTGTTATTTTGTAGATAAATAAAGTTTCAGGACATTCTAGAGGTGATTTTGGGCCAAAACAGTGAAAAATAACAAAAAGGGCAATTTGATAATTTTGGCGCGTCGCGACGCCTAACGTGCGCTGATCCATGCTAATATGCTACGGGTCCACATGTCAGAATCTGTGAAGATTGACTTTGCTAACGTACGTCGTGCCACGTGTCACCATCACAACCGATCTGCTAACGTGCGCTGTGCCACGTGTCATCATCCTATGGTGCCGACAATCACCATCGGCATGAGTCACCACGTGTCACTCCACGTGTCAGCCACGTCATCATCCGCATCACCATTTGACCAAGTCAATGTGCCACGTCACCGCCACATCATCATCAGCCAATCACAGCGTGCCACGTGTCGCAATCCTACGGTGCCGATAATCATTTTCGCCACGTCACCGCCACGTCAGCACAATTATTGAGTCATTTATCCAAAATGCCACGTGGCAGATAAGAATCCAAAGCAGCGAATCACAAGATGACACGTGGCGCGTCACGCCGCGAGAAGCCTACCGAGGTCTATATATTGAGCTTGAGATTTCAGTTTCAGATGTACCTTCCTCTCTGAATTCTCTGATGTAAATAGGGAGTTTTCCACCTAGTTTCTTTTTAATTTCAGTTTTGTAATTAATTTTAATTACGTTCTGTAATAGTAATTTACTTTTGTAATAGTAACAGTAATTTACCTTTTTTAATTTTTACAGTTTTTACTATTCAACCATGAGGAGGTAACTTCCCCCTGCTAGGGTGAAAGGTAATTCTTTTACTATTTCTATTTAGATTAATCTCCCTTAATTATAATATATTCACTATTTAAAATTTGACTTAATAAGGATACCGCTATATTGGTCGGTTGGTAATTCATTTTAAACTGGTTTAAACCTGACTAAGCAAGGATATCGCCAGATTAGTCGGTTGGTAATTAAATTTTCTTACCGCCAATATGGCAGGTTTATTTTGGTTCCGCTTGGTTGGACTTAATTTGACTTAATCAGGTTACCGCTTATATGGCTGGTTGGCAAAATTATCACAAGTTAATATATTATATTAAGGGAGATATCTAAATGGTAAATAGTAAAATTAGATCCTTTTACCTTAAAATTTTATTTTATTGTAAATTTACTTTTCATCATTTTCTTTGCCGCATTACTTTTCAGCATTTTTACTTTATGTCTTTTATTTTACTAGCCCTAGTTATGAATAGTAACTAAGTTAGTTATCTAGGGTTGTGATGAATTCCAATATCACCGGTTTATAATGGGTTAGATTATAGTTTGGGTAATATATAGATTTATTTTTTAAGCCTTAATCTTAATGCTTTTTATTAACTGGCCATTAATAAAATTGATTAGGTAAACTTAAAATGAACTTGGAAAATGGATTTTAGGTTTAAGACCCTAGACTCAATAGCCCACGATCTTCCTTGAGGATAGATAACCCTTTAATAGATTTCCTTACAGGATAGGAATATACCTGTCGGGCGGGGGTAACCATAATTGGAACTTAATCTTAATGAATCCAGGTAATTTGGTTGACATAGACATATGGTTCAATTGGGTTATACTTGGTATTTGTAATTGACCATCGGAAGAGGCTTTTACATAATTTCGTGTTCCAGGTTAGTAAATCAATATATTACCCAACTATAAGATAACCACTTCATCTTTTAAAAGATATTAGAAAGATTCACAACCCTATATAGTTTCTTAATACTGAATTTTCTTAAACCTACTTTCGTGCAATTTTATTTACTTGTTTTTAAATTCAAAATCATCACCATTTCAAATCAATCAATCAACCTGTTAGATACTAGTAATCATTTGACCTCATAAAATTAATAGATTAGGTATTAAGTCCTCGTGGGATCGATACTTTTTATACTACTTGAATGATATATGCACTTGCGTTATACGCGTGTGATTACGCACCGGTCAATAATCTACCCACCCGTAAATTATGACGAACATAAATAAACTCACTAAACCATACAGGTCAAGGTCATTGCATACGTATAATCCCTCCGTCACAGGTATCCGGATTATTCCAAAGATATAGATATAAATGTCAAATCTCTATAGATATAATCGTGTCGATGTTTCTATTAGAAATATCGTAATAATATTTAGAACTAATTTCTACAGTATACCACGGGCCCATGGATTTAACAGATTGGTAATTCTATATTGAATACCCATGCTCTATACACAGAACTGACAGATCCTTTCTTGATACATACAGGATAGCTTGAGCATCAGTCTACACCCAACGAACCAGCGGAGGTCTGATCTAAACAGATCGGTGATGTGACTGCCATTAAAGTGTGGAGGATAACTCATATATCCACAGTGGTATCTCAAGTCAAATAATCACTATGCTCACTCAATCCGAGAAGATTCTTATTGACATTGGCATACCATCCATTAAGAATATTCGGTGAGTCATTCAGTGTTTATCCGCTATAAACATATACACGTCTATACGAGTCTCCAAGACTCATGGTTAATTGAGAAACCATTGGAATCTAAGATTCCAATATACAACATGTACCAGTCTCAACTGGTTTACTTTACTGACCAAGTAGTGTAAACCTTGATCAGGAACTTTCTAAGAATGACAGCATCATGATACAACTCAATGTCAATTGCGACGGTTTTACAATAGTATCATAATTAATCATTCTAAGGTCTGTTACGTCTTTACCATATAAAAAAGATGTTATATAATAGAAATTGTTTATTTTATTCATAATAAAATATTACATAAATATTTACAGGGAAATACATAAGAAAATTGACGCTCTGAGCACCAACCCTAACAAATTCTCTCACTTGCTCTAATGCTAATATTGATTGTATCTAATACTCACCGACTCCACATGTTTATCAAATAACTTCAAAGGAATGGCCTTGGTAAGTGATTATACTACATTATCTTCACTCAGCACCTTGCAAATGACAATATCCCCTCGCGACACAATCTCTCGAATGATGTGGTACTTTCATTCCACATGCTTCGACTTCTGATGCGCTATTGGCTCCTTTTCTTGCGCAATGGCTCTAGTATTATCACAGTACAATGGAATCAGATTCTCGATAATTGGAACTACTCCCAATTCTGTAATAAAGTTCCTAACCCATACAACTTCCTTTACAGCTTCAGAAACTGCAATAGATTATGCCTCTGTAGTGGAATCAGATGTTGACCCCTATTTGGAACTCTTCCAACAATCTGCACTTCCGTTAAGGGTAAACACAAATCCTGATATAGATTTTCTATCTTCAGGATCCGATTGAAAATCAGAATCTGTATACCTATTACCTTGCAGTTCATTTCCTCCATATATTATCAACTTATCCTTAGTACCTTTAAGATACTTGAGGATATGTTTAATGGCCATCCAATGGTCATTAGCTAGATTAGACTGATACTTGCTGGTCACACTAACTGCGACGATGATATCAGGCCTTATACATAACATTGCATACATGATGCTGTCCAAACATGAAGCATAAGGCTGATTAGACATTCTAATCTTCTTATCTTCTGTTTATGGATACATCTTCTTTGAAAGATGTAATCCATGTCTGAACGGTATGTTTGTTGGCTTACAGGTCCCAAATTATACCGTTCTAAGATCTTACCTATGTATGTTGATTGAGATAACCCAATAAGCTTTCTTTCTCTATCTCTATAGAGTTTTATGCCTAAGACAGAAGAAGCTTCACCCAGGTCCTTCATGGAGAAATTCTTACAAAGGTAAGCTTTGACGCCTTGCATCATCCCGATATCATTTCCAATGATCAGGATGTCGTCAACATAGAGAATTAAAAATACCACCATACTCCCACTGGCCTTCTTATACACACAGGATTCTTTTGAAATCTTGAGAAAATCAGAAAATTTGATTATCTCGTCGAATTGAAGATTCCAACTTCGTGAAGCCTGTTTAAGTCTATAAATGGACTTCTTAAGCTTACATGCCATGCCCGAGTTCTCACTGGATGCAAAACCTTCCGGCTATTCCATACAGATTTCTTCATCAAGAAATCCATTTAGAAAATCTGTTTTCACATCCATTTGCCAAATCTCGTAATCATGATAAGCGACAATAGACAATAAAACCCTTATAGACTTGAGCATCGCAATTGGCTAAAAAGTTTCATCGTAGTCGACATCAGGTCGCTACGTGTAACCTTTAACTACTAGTCAGGTCTTAAAGGTTTCAACCTTTCCGTCAGGCCCATGTTTCCTTTTGTAAACCCATTTACAACCGATAGGAACAATTCCTTCAGGAAGTGGAACCAAGTCCCAAACTTGATTCTCATGCATTGAGTCTAACTCGGATTTCATAGCGTCTTGCCATTTCACGGAGTCGATGTCCAACATTGATTCTCTATAGGTAAAAGGGTCAGTCTCTTCAATTAAGAGAATATCGAGACTCTTTTCTTGTATTAAATATAAGTGTTCAGGTGGTCTAGATACCATTTGTGACCTACGGAGTTTTTGTGTCGAAGATTCTTCATTTATTTGAACTTTAGGTTCCTCCGTTGGTTCGTTGGTCTCAGGTTGTACTTCATCAAGTTCAACCTGTCTATGATTACCTCCTTCAGACAAAACTTCTACCTCTAGATATTTTTTGAAGTGAGCTACGAACACATTTCGATGTTTGGTATCATAGAAGAAATATCCTTTCATTTTTGAAGGATTCCAACAAACCTAAACTCTTACCCTCGAGGTAAAAGCTTAATCTGCTGAGCCACCCTGACGTGTGTAAGACAGTCATAAACCTTAATATAATTAAGATTCAGTTTCCTACCGGTCCATATCTCATACGAAGTTATATGAACGACTTTAGAAGGAATCTTATTCAAAAGATGTGCCTAAGCCTTTCATTCTAACCCTAGCCTACATCTTCTTCTTCACCAAATCCTCTCAAGTTGTTGAGAAAACAAAAAAAGAACAAAAGATAAATAAAAATAAAATAACAAAAGTTATTGTGTGACATTCATCTCTAAATAGTTTAGGGATTGATTTTGTGAGGCTTGCCCACATAAGTTTTCGTTGGTAACGAAATATAGTTCGGAAGACTTTATGGTGTCGAACAAATCATCTTATTCATCACATTCTTGTTGTACTCGGCACTGAGGCTTTGTTTTGCTCACTGCTGCCCCTTTACTTGGTGAAAAAGAACTCGGTTTGGTTTTGTTTTAATCTAGTTTTTTGGTGAAACTTTTGCGGTGTTTTGGGGCTGTGCTGGGGCTATTTTCATGTGAAAAATCAGAACTAAAACACAGCCATAGCCCACGCATTTCAAGGGCTGTTTCTATAGTGTATTGGGCGCATATCGGGTCCAAAATAGTCCAGTTTTAATCCGGCTATTCGGAGCTGTTTGGGGACTGTTCCGGGGCTATTTCGGGGGCTAAAATTTTATCTAAAACTGAAGCAAAATTTCAGTGGTGGTGGCAGTAACATTCTGTAATTCAAAGGGAATAGCAGAAATTTTTTTCAAGTCTGATCCGTATGCCTAAGACGTTTCCGCTGTGCAAGGAAAGTGTTTCCTATATCTAATCGGTGAAATGAAGCCCCAAGCTACTAATGGGTATCGATTCATATCAGTGGTCTATTTATCCAAGTGGGTAGAAGTTGAATCCTTTCGTAATATCATAGCTAAGCAAATGGCTAAGTTCATAGCCTGTCGGTATGGAATGCCACACCAGACAACGAAGTATAATTACAAGGGGAGACTAAATCCATGCTACATAAGTACTGGATTTGGCACTACAAATCTTCACCATACAGACCATCTAATAAATTGAAGTGAATTTCTTTATTTAACAGATATTATAACAAATTCATTTCTATCTAGGTCCAATCATATATTTTCACATTATATTAGGTGCCTCCATTCTCATGTCACCACATTGACGATCCCGGATCAAGGTCGATATATATTATAGAATGGACCACAACAATAGATAAACCACAAACACAGTACCTAATTTGTTTGCTCTCTATGGACAATTTTAGATTACTAATTTCAGACTTAAATTCTCTTATGTATGACACTCATACACTGAGCTTAAGGGTAGATAAGTAATCAAGGGTAAACTAGATAATTTATAACATGCGATTTAAATCAAAACAATTACTAAATGAATAATAAATCTTTTATTTTAAACAAATGGTTTTTTTTTACACATTTGTAATATCCCGGGTTTTTCGGAACAATACTGGAAAGTTTTCGAATTAAAGTGAAAGATTTGGAAAGTGATCGTATTCAAAAATAAGAGTTTTATGAATTGGAAAATAGGTGGGAATATTTTTAAGTGAAGTTTAATCGCGTTGGAAAACACATGGTTTCAAGAATCGATTACGTGGTTTCTGATTTTATCATTCTACTCGTAATAGTTTATTGTCTCGGCTATAAAGATACCAAACGAACTCCGATTAGGCTGATTCTTGAACTATCAAACTCGTTTGTCCAAGACGAACAACTTTTGTGTTGAACACTTTTCAAAATTTACATCAGAAAAGCTTCAAAAATATAAAACTTCTAGAAAGTTCCATGATAGAGGCCTGATTGTAATTTTCCGGGGTCTGAATGTAAATTCCAGAAATTTCTTTATAAATACCCCATATTTTCTGCATATTACAAAGGTGGCAAAACATTTCATTTTCCCTCAACCGACCCCTCCACCGTCATTTTGGAAGTATGGTGGCGCCGGCGGCCAAGTGGCCACCACCGACCGGCGCGCCACCAGTGGAAGATGTCGGAATCACGTGAAGAAGGGTACGGTAATGGGTTAGTCAATCCTAGCTCGTCGCTTCGTTTCACAGCCCGAGCCACCCACCGAATCGAAGCTCTTGGATAGTACTACAAGGCTGCGGTGTCAGTTTTACGGAATATCGCTTGGTTTCGCATGAATCGGGAGAAGAAGATATAAATGAATAGTAACCCACGATGAACATTAACTCCGATCAGGATTCGAACGATTCCAGTGCGTTCGTGGGATCGTTTAGAGTCCGTATATGACCTCAAAATCTCGCTAAGACCTCTTGGTAAAAATCCATAAATTTCAAGTTTTATGTTAAATGTTCGGATGCATCCAGTAGTCTCGTAGAGTAACGTAATGGTATAGAATGAATTGTTTTAGTATAAGTATATTGAATATGAGCATTTGGTAGAATCCGAGTGAAAACGAAACGAGTTTGATCGATTCGATAAAATATGTTAACTTTCGGCAAAAGTGGGTTTTTGGATATAATGATTTGTTTTGATTTTAATGTTAGTTGTGAGTCATTTATGATATTACGAACATGTTTGGATAATCCGGGAAGGTTCGAGAACTTTCCGTAGTGTTTTGTGGAAAAATTTTCGGAAGATTTTATAAAAACGCATAAACCGAGAATTTAGGTAAACTAGTGGCTTGAAATTATTTACAATTGTGTTTTAAGACAACTGAAAATAAAAGTGTTGAAATCAGACTTAATTTGGTTGTCTGGAAAAGTTCCAGAATTTTATCGTAGTTTAGTTGAGAACTCCGTAAGTCGTGCGTCTAACGATATTTCGTCATATGCTTTGGCAAACTTGAATAGGACATGCGGTGCTCGCGAAGCCAGGTAAAAACTCATTCAAGGAATACTTAATTTATTGATGTGCGTTACATATATATAAAAGGAAAAATATGAAAATGATTGAAGTGTTTAAAATGATACGATGATAGTTAAAGATACTCCTGAGACAGAGTGCGGGAACTTGTATAATTAAGCTTATCGACCTCCACATGTATGAATTTTTGTCAATACTTTGATATGAAGTGCAATGCTTGATGAGCTTATTGTTTCTGCGTATGTACAGATGTCGTAAGGATATGAATCTGTAATGATATAAATGTGTGTATGTAAAGGAATATGTCCATGTATAAGTATATGAATGTATATTTGTATATGCATATGGTGTTAAGATATGTATAGGTTGGGTATACAGAATCGATGTATGGAGGTAAATCCTGATTATCTAAATTGATATAAGTTAAGTTCCTTGAATAAGTAAAGTACGTGTATGAATGGATGTGTTTATGAATTAATATTTCTGATAGGAATTCTGGAAACAGACTGTATTTGTTTGATAAGTAAAAGGCATAAAGATTGTTAGACGCTATGGTATGGGAACTCGAAGTAATACCTATGAATATATGTTTGATGTATATACGTATGTATACCAGATGATAAGCAATGTTTGACATATATGTACTTCTGTATGTGAGATCATGTGATAAAATTGTGTCATGTGTTATGTAATGTGTGTATGTTAATTGGCCGATAGTCTCGCGGTGTAGTAGTCGAGCTGGTGAGAAATTCATTCGAACGAAATTCATGACATACCTATTCTAGAATAGGTAATGAGCCTCGTACGAGCATTGTGTGCGTAAGCCAGCCATATATTAGTATTGTTTGATAATGTGTTCTCTGGTGTATTGATTATTATGTGTGCTTATTGGTTGGCTACACGATCATTGCATGTATGTTTGTCTGTATGTGTATCTATGATAGAAATCGTAAAATATACAGATATTGTATGCTTATATGAAAGGAATGAATGAATTTGAAGACTAATATGAGCATTAGATGTTATAACGCGTGTTTGTTAAGTTGTATTGGAACGTATGTATATGTTTAAGAACTCTAAAATTGTAAATGCATGTATATAAGAAAAGTGTGCTACAGTATGTACGAGTGCATATGAATCCCGAATGTTAAATTATTGTAACGTTACCGTATTTGAAGAAAGATAAAAGAGGTTTGTTTTGGTATAGAAGAATGTTTATTTGGTTTACCGAATTGATGGTATTTCATAGATGTTCATTTGTAATAAAGTTTAAGAATGTGACTTCTAGTTTCTTGTGATTGGAATGGTTTCTATGTAAAATGACAGATTATGTGATTTGGATGTTTGGTTAATAGTTTGGTATATATGTGAATATGTAGACTTGAGAATTTAACATAGGTTAAACATAAAGGATTATAATAAGCTGATAAATCGAACTTGTAACAATTTAGTAATCCCGATAAACTGCTGACATGTTTGATTTGTTTGATTGTTTGAAGTTTATACTTGACTTATTTGTTATTATACTAGCATGGTTACTTACTGAGTTTTAATAACTCACACCAAACCAGTTGCTAGTTTTGCAGGTTGGCTACCAGATAGGTCAACCAATCCAACTTTGAAGTCATGTTCGAGACGTGGATCACCCAAGCGGCAGTCACCCTCGCACGGTCCTGGAAAGGGTTTAGAGGCTTAGGAGTTGTAATTGATGTTCTGTTGTTTTCGTACTAAGCACGTAGATTGTATTTAATAAGTTAAAGTTTTAATTGTTTATGATGTTGTGGGCACAGCCCTTGAGTGTTGACAGATGGTATGGGCACGGAGCCCTTAGGTAATGTTTTTGATGTGTTGGTGTGGACCTGAGGTCCATTTTGATATATGATGTTTATTTTAGAATCGTTTTGGTGCTGGACTGAGATCCAGGTTGTTCGGTTTTAGGATACATCATGCCGAATTTTCATAAATTTAGAGGCTTAAGGAGATGGGTCAATCATGTCTCTTGCTGGTAGCATTCTGCCTCTGGCGGGGTATTACAGTTGTGGTATCAGAGCCCGGTTAGGGTGTCGGTGACTGCTGCTACAGGGTATCCGATCGTGTGAGTAAGTTATTTTGTTACGTGTAGAGCATGTAAGTCATATGTTTGTTATTTGATTTGATTTCTGTTTTATGATATGATGTGCTCTGATTTTGATTGATATGGATGATTCGGATTAATTATATATGTATGTGTACTATTAATATATGTATGTGTAAGGGTATGTTAAGTTAAAAGTATTAGGTTTGTATAGGTATATGTATAAGTAAGTAATCTGAATTTGAGGTGTTTTCAGGTATGAGAGATTCTATGATATTGATAGTTTAAATTGTGAACTGATATTTTGAACCATGTTTTGAAAACTTGTTATTTGATTTTTGGCACAAAAGTGTTTTGAAAAGAAAAATGAAAGGAAAAAAAGAAAGCAAGAAAGTTTTCAGATGTTTTGATTTTGATTATAAAAGACAAAGAAATGTTTCCAACTCGACGTTTGATTCGCGTTTCATGATTTAAGATCTATCAATATGTTTCTGTCTCGGTGCTCGAAAATAATTTTGATGTTTTTAAATTGTAAAACTTATTTCGCCAGACGCTCGAAAATTTGTTTCTGCCACGGTGCTTGATGATTTATGTTTTTGAACCTCTGTTGTGATCGTATATGTTTCGTTACGGATTGGCCCCCGGGGTGCTCTTTATGGGGTCCAGACCATCAGAAAATGGCTGGCCCACTACCCTGTCGACATGGTCCGTACACTGTCTGGTCTATGCGTGCGACTGAGTAGTGGATATCGGTATGTATTTTGAAAACTTTGCATCAAAATTTTATTTTTAATTTACACATATTTATGTTTTAGGGGGAAAATGATTTCAAAAGAATTATATTTTGATTTGATGCATTTCAACATTATTTTTTATATGATATAATATGATATGTTTCCGTCACGGAGCATGATGATTTATGTTTTTGACCCTCCGTGATGCTCGTATAGGGGTTTGCCTTACTGTAGTGGGCCGACCCGACCCTCTGTCGACAGGGGATCGGTTCGTTCATTTTCCAATTTTTGCACGTGATTCGGGCATTGGGCGCTCATTTATGTTTCTTCCAGTGAGTTATGCTGGATGCTCGATATGGATTTACGATGATGGATTATGAAACTGATTTTGTTTACAGTAAAGAGTTTTTCAAATGTATTTTCGAAATGGTTTTTGAAAGAGATCGTTTTACATTTTCCATTTTAAATGATATCAGGAATTGACATATTTTAGACTATCGACATCAAAAGAGCACTATAATTATACGTCACTTCTGACTGTGACGATAGATGTATTTGTTTGTATAAAAGATTATGTTTGTTACAATAGTGCATATGTAAGTTTATGATTAGTCATAGATCATTTGGGTATAGTGATGGTTATGTGTGCTATGTGGCTAGCCATACAAAGTTGTATGTGTGATGGGATATGTATGCATGTAAACTTTAATTTCGATGTCATTTACATATATGATATAGAATGACATGGTGCGAAATAAGTGAGCCCCATTTTTGATTATGTACGATATAGATAGTATGAAATTTGTGTTAAGTTTCTCTTTTGGATTGTATTTGATTGCATGTAAAGAACATGTGCTATGTTCTTTATTTCGGGAGATGTATATGATTGGCTGTATAGAATCCGTGATTGACTTTCTTTATGTTGATGGATAAGTGTGAAATGGTTCGAGCGTGTTTCTATGGATGAGTGTGAATAGTGATGATAAGTTCTATGTGTATTGATATAAAATATAAGATTCGATAAGTTTCGTTTTGAAATAGAATAGTTTGTATTGGAGTGTGAGATACGTAGCTTTTGAAAAGATGTAAAGTGTGGTGATTTCTGAACACGGATGAGAAGGAAATGTACGTACGATTGGTTCCGAATGATAAGAAATAAGGACAGAGAAATTTCGAGGACGAAATTTTTATAAGGAGGGGTTGATGTAATAACCCGGGTTTTTCGGAACAATATTGGAAAGTTTTCGAATTAAAGTAAAAGATTTGGAAAGGGATCGTATTCGAAAATAAAAGTTTTATGAATTGGAAAATAGGTGGGAATATTGTAAGTGAAGTTTAGTCGCGTTGAAAAACGCATGGTTTCAAGAACCGATTACGCGATTTCGGATTTTATCATTCTACACGTAAAAGTTTATTATCTCGGCTATAAAGATACCAGCGAACTCTGATTGGGCTGATTCTAAAACCATCAGACTCGTTTTTCCAAGATGAACAACTATCGCGTAGAACACTTTTCGAAATTTGCATCAGACAGGCTTCAAAAATGTGAAATTTCTCAAAAATTCCATGTTAGGGGCCAGATTGTAATTTTCTGGGGTCTGAATGTAAATTCCAGAAATTTCTTAATAAATACCCCATATAATAATGCATATTGCAAAGGTGGCAAAACATTTCATTTTCCCTCACCCGACCCCTCCCTCGTCATTTTGGAAGTTTGGTGGCGCCGGCGTCCAAGTGGCCACCACTGGAAGATGCGCCAGATCTCCTCCAAATTCCAGCTGCCGGCGGCCGGCCAAGGGACGCCGGAATCCGGTGAAATCACGTGAAGAAGGGTGCGGTAATGGGTTAGTCGATCCCAGCTCGTCGCTTCATTTCACGGCCCGAGCCACCCCCGAATCGAAGCTCTCAGAGAGTACTACAAGGCTGCGGTGTCGATTTTATGGAATGGCGCTTGGTTTCGGGCGAATCGAGAGAAGAATATTCGAATGAATAGTGACCCATGATGAACAGTAACTCCGATCGAAATTCTGTCGATTCCAGCACGTTCGTGGGATCATTTGGAGTCCGTGTATGGCCTCGAAATCTCGGTAAGACCTCTCAGTAAAAATCCGTAAATTTTAAGTTTTATGTTAAATGTTCGGATGCATCCAGTAGTCTCGTAGAGTAACGTAATGATATAGAATGAATTTTTTTAGTATTAGTATATTGAATATGGGCATTTAGTAGAATCCCAGTGAAAACAAAATGAGTTTGATCGATCCGATATAATATGTTAGTTTTCGGTTAAAGTGGGTTTTTGGATATAATGATTTGTTTTGATTTTAATGTTAGTTGTGAGTCATTTATGATATTACGAACATGTTTGGATAATCCGGGAAGGTTCGGAGGGTTCAAGACCTTTCCGTAGTGTTTTGCAGAAACTTTTTCGGAAGATTTTCCAAAAACGCGTAAATCGAGAATTTAGGTAAACTAGTGGCTTGCAATTGTTTATAATTGTGTTTTAAGACAACTGAAACTAAAAGTGTTGAAATCAGACTTAATTTGGTTTTCCGGGAAAGATCCAGAATTTTATCGTAGTTTAGTTGAGAACTCCGTAAGTCGTGCGTCCGACAACATTTCGTCATTTGTTTTGGCAGACTTGACTATGACCTGCGGTGCTCGCAAAGCCATGTAAGTAACTAATGTAAGGAATACTTAATTTGTTGATATGCGTTATATATATATATATATGTTATATATGAAATGATTGAAGTGTTTAAAATGATACGATGATAGTTAGAGATACTCCTGAGATAGAGTGCGAGAACATGTATAATTAAGCTTATCGACCTCCACAAGTATGGATTTTTCTCAATACTTTGATATGAAGTGCAATTCTTGATGAGCTTATTGTTTCTGCGTATGTACGGATGTATGTAAGGATATGAATATATAATGATATGAATGCGTGTATGTAAAGGAATATGTCCATGTATAAGCATATGAATGTATATTTGTATATGCATATGGTGTTAAGATATGTATAGGTTTGGTATACAGAATCGGTGAATGAAGGTAAACCATGATTATCTAAATTGATATAAGCTAAGTTCCTTGAATAAGTAAAGTACGTGTACGAATGGATGTTTTATAAGTTAATGTTTCAGATAGGAATTATGGAAACAATGTGTATTTGTTTGATAAGTAAAAGGCATGAAGATTGTTAGAAGCTATGGTATGAGAACTCGAAGTAATACCTATGAATATATGTTTGATGTATATACGTATGTATACCAGATGATAAGCAATGTTTGACATATATGCGCTTGTGTATGTAAGATCGTGTGATAAAATTATGTCATGTGTTGTGTAATGTGTGTATGTTAATTGGTTGATAGTCTCGCGGTGTAGTAATCGAGCTGGTTAAAAATCCATTCGAACGAAATTCATGTCATACCTATTCTAGAATAGGTAATGAGCCTCGTACGAGCATTATGTACGTAATCCAGACATATGTTAGTATTGTTTGATAATGTGTTCTCTGGTGTATTGATTGTTATGTGTGCTTCGTGGTTGGCTACATGATGATTGCGTGTATGTTTGTGTGTATGTATATGTATGATAGAAATCGTAAAATATACAGATATTGTGTGCTTATATGAAAGGAACGAATGAATTTGAAGACTAATATGAGCATTAGATGTTATAAAGCGGTTTGTTAAGTTGTATTGGAACATATGTATATGTTTAAGAACTCTAAAATTGTAAATGCATGTATATAAAAAAAGTGTGCTACAGTATGTACGAGTGCATATCAATCCCGAATGTTAAATTATTGTAAGGTTACCGTATTTGAAGAAAGATAAAAGAGGTTTGTTTTGGTATAGAAGAATGTTTATTTGGTTTACCGAATTGATGGTATTTCATAGATGTGCATTTGTAATAAAGTTTAAGAATGTGACTTCTAGTTTCTTGTTATTGGAATAGTCTCTATGTAAAAGGACATATTGTATTATTTGGATTTTTGGTTAATAGTTTGGTATATATGTGAATATATAGACATGAGAATTTAACATGGGTTAAGCATAAAGGATAATAATAAGCTGATAAATTGAATTTGTAACAATTTAGTAATCCCAATAAACTACTGACATGTTTGATTTGTTTGAATGTTTGAAGTTTATACTTGACTTATTTGTTATTATACTAGCATGGTTACTTACTGAGTTTTAATAACTCACACCAAACCAATTGCTAGTTTTGCAGGTTGGCTACCAGATAGGTCAACCACTCCAACTTTGAAGTCATGTTCGAGAGGTGGATCACCCAAGTGGCAGTCACCCTCGCACGGTCCTGGAAAGGGTTTAGAGGCCTAGGAGTTGTAATTGATGTTCTGTTGTTTTCGTGTTGAGCACGTAGATTGTATTTAATAAGTTAAAGTTTTAATTATTTATGATGTTGTGGGCAGAGCCCTTGAGTGTTGATAGATGGTATGGGCACGGAGCCATTAGGTAATATTTTTGATGTGTTGGTGTGGACTTGAGGTCCATTTGTCGGACAATTATGACTCATAGCGTCACTATTTGTAAAAGACATTGTGGTTTTTGTACAAATTAACTCTGTGACAATGGAAATTACATTTTATCATTTTGTAATTAGATTACTTATATATATAAATGATAAAAGTCCTTATGATTAGTTCCGGATTATAAGATATGAGACAATATCAATCCAAAAAGATTTAATCATAAAATATCCCTAGTCGTAGTATTATCGAGACTGGACATCGATAATGCAGAATAGACTAGTATTGCATTTGTGCGTGCTATGGAAGCGTAACAACATAGTTCTCTTATATTTAAGTATTGGATACTTATGCAAGTGTGATAGGAAGTTGTGTTTACCGATGGTACGGAAACAGCTTCGCTCTGGATAGACCCCGCAGAATCCCATTGGTAGTATGACTATGTGTCTATGGGAATCCGTTTCAGGGTAGGTGTATTTGGTCTTAACCTAAGACTTGCATCGCTAGTACTTGCGGCAATCAATACGCATTGGTTTTGGTCGTCCGGGACTTTAACAGGTTCTGTGTACGCCTCTTCTGGGTTTATTGAGAATCGTAGTGTATTGGGTGTGATGTCAAGACGGAAATATCACTTCAGTCATATGGAGATGATGATCAAGCAGGGATACAGAACCGGTTCTCTATTATTTTGCAACTATCGGGATAATATGACAAGGTCATGATTATCCGATTATAGAGACTAGTTGCTTGTGATCCGGTATATGCTTCGTACGGGGCATACACTATTCCAGCCCCAGGCCTTGCATGTGACATCAGATACTGGATCGCAATACGCAATACTACGTATACTACGCCTGTTATAGATTATATATTCCTTTAAGAATATTTCTGGAGAATTTGGTAGGCACAGCACTTTGATAGAAGCCAACCATATCTCGTAAATTGGTAAAAATGTGGTACGAGGTACGCACGTGTTCGGATAGTCCGACGACCGGATTTACTGCCAACATTTCCAGGGATCTCATGGGTCGCTTCCCGAAGATTCACCGATGACGTATGACTCGCACATAATTAATCTGGGATTAATTACAAGAGAGAAAATTAATCTAGGATTAATTACGGTGAGAATTTATCAGGGATAAAATTTAAATAAAAGAGAGAGAACGATTAATTAGGAATTAATCGATAAAATAATATATTCGATATATTAAATGAAATTAGATTTCATAACGGAATTAAAATTGGATTTTAATTCGGGCGAACGAATTAATTTAGAATTAATTATCGAGCGACTTTAATAGTAATTTTGCTAGGCATAATTATTTAATTAAATTTTATTTAATTACGTCGCAACGAAAAATTCGTTAATTCGGAATTAACGAACCCGAGCCCGGAATGTGTTTGCGGGCCCACTCGGATTTTGAATTCAAGTGGGGCCCACACAAGTCACATCACTTGTCACTTTACTTGCTTTTTGGTGATGGAATTTGGTGAGTTGGTGATGACTTACTAAATACTCAAACTTGAAAAGTGAATGACATATTACCAAACATTTGGTATATCATTTTTTTGATTTAGGAAATCAATTAACAAGTCAACATTTCACTCTCCTCTCTTCTCTCCTCTTCACGCCATTCTCTCATTTCTCTTTTACTCTCATTGCCGAGAGTTACAAAGGAAGAACAAGGAAATTTTGTAGCAAATTTTCCAAAGCTAGCACTTGAAGATTCATACAAAGGTGTTAGGGAAACTTTTCCCATTGAGCTTGGAATCAAAGATCAAAGCTTGGAGCTTGATACACAACTTGGAGGAGCTTGGAACACTTTCAAAGAGAGCAAAAAATTTTATTTACAATACATCATACAACCGATCTTTGTAAGCATAATTCTGCTATACTTCTTTTCGTATTCACAATATTTTATGCTTGAAATGATCTTGGTTTGACCTTAGAAACCCAACAATGGTATCATGAGTCTATTTTGAGCATGAAATGAAATTAGGGTTCTTAATCTAAAATTTGGGTATTTTTGATTTGAGCATGATTTGATCAAATTGTTTGTTTGAGTATGTTTAGATAATGTTAACTTAGAGTTATGCATGATCAATTTGATGAAAAATTAATTGTATTAATTTTTCCCAAAAACATTAGCTTGGCCGAATGTAATTAGTACCCTTGGTCATGGTGATTTTTTTTTTAAAACCATTGGATGTGTTTAAAATGCATGGATAAATTGATTTGTGATTTAATTGGATTGAAACCAAAATTAATGAAAAAAATCCCTAATTGCCGTGACCATTAAAGCATGAAAATGAGTTGATTTTGTTTCAATAATGTTGGACATATGTTGAATATAATAATGCATGATTAATTAATAAATTGATGTTTTGGAAATGTTAATTTAAATATTTAATTAGTGAAATACACTTTAATTAATTAAATTGTGAAATTTGGAAATATTAGAATTTAATTAATTGGGCTTAATTTGGAATTGGGCTAAAATTGTTGTATTTGGGCCTAATAGGCTTGGTTGGGCCAAGTTGGTTTAGGACAATTGGATTGGATCCAAATTGGGCCTAAAACCATTCCATTAAGTCCAAATATAATAAATGGGCCTTTAAATACTTTAATTGGGCCTAATGGGCCAAAATTAATTTTGTTGCAAATGGTGATTCCTTATTGGGCTTTGGTTGCCAAAGTCCATGCCTTAAGAAATTAATTGAAAGCCCATTGGACTTTAATTAAATTGACATTGGATGTTAATTGGGCTTTGAGACTTATTAAGATTAGATTTAGAATCTAAGTCGTAAAGGCACATTATTAAAGTGTAATTATTTAATTTGGAATTAAATAAGGAATTAGTATTGAATACAATTTAAATTGTTTTTAAAATTGTAGTTCGATATAATTCAAGAATTTGTACTTTGAGTACTTATTCTTAAACGAGTTGGACTCGCGCAAATCAAATCGTTGTTTGAACATTGGATGATCACTTAATTCAAAGATTAATTAATTGGATAAGATTGATTGAATAACATGCTTGTGTGAATACATGGATGTGTTGTATGAATAATTATATGTTGGACAAAATGACCCATAGCGTCACTATTTGCACAGATCATTGTGTTGTTGTAGCAAATTAACTATGTGACAAGGAAATTGCACTCTCATCATTTGTGATTAGATCACCATAGATATATAAATGAAGAGAGGTCTCTATGATTAGTTCCTGGACTGAGAATGATATGAGACAGTATCAGTCCCCGAAGGATTAATCATTAAATATCCCTAGCCGGAGTATTATCGAGACTGGACATCGATAATGCGGAATAGGCTAGTATTGTACTTGTGTGCGTTGTGAGGGCACAACGGCATAGTTCTCATATATATAAGTATTGGATACTTATGCAAGTGCGATAGGAGGTCGTGTTTCACCGATGGTACGGGAAACAGCTTCGCTCTGGATAGACCCTTCGGAATCCCATTGGTATTATGACTATGTGTCTATGGGAGGCCGAAATCAAGGTAGGTGTGTATAGTCTTAACCTGAGACTTGCATCGCTAATACTTGCGATAATCGATAGACTTTGGTCTTGGTGGTACAGGGCTTTAACCGGTTCTGCGTACACCACTTCTGGGTTTATCAGAGAGTCGTAGTGTATTGGGTGTGATGTCAAGACGGAAGTATCACTTCAGTCATATTGGAGATGATGTCACGCAGGATACGGTACTAGTGCTCTTGAGTGTTGCGCAACCAATCGGGATATTGTGACCAGGTCATGAATATCCGATTATAGAGACTATGTTACCAGACATCCGATATGTGCTTCGGACGGGGTAGACACTTATCCAGCCCCAGCCCTGGCACGTGACTATCCGATACTGGGCCGATATGCACAATACAATCGTATACTACGCTTGATACATATCTTAATATTCTTAAATGGATATGTCCGGAGAATTGGGTAGACTTGGTGCTTTGCTAGGAGTCGACCTTGTCTCGTAAATCGGTAAAACGTAGTACTTGGTACGTACGTGATTCGGATACTCCGACGACCGTATTTACTGCCAACTTATCGGGGAATCTCATGGGTCGCTTCCCGATAATCCACCGATGACGCACAACTCGCACTCTTGAATAATCTGGGATTAGATAGAAGAGAGAGAAAATTAATCTAGGATTAATTACGGAGATATTTTATCTAGGATAAAATATCGTGTAGAGAGAGATAACGATTAATTTGGAATTAATCGGTAAATTAATATATTCTATATATTAAATGAAATTAGATTTCGACGTGGAATTAAAATTAGATTTTAATTCGGGCTAACGAATTAATTTAGAATTAATTCGTTAGCGACGTGAATAGTGAATTCGCTAGGCGTAATCATTTAATTACGACACGACGGAAAAATCGTTAATTTGGAATTAACGAACCCGAGCCCGAGTGTGATTGCGAGCGCATTCGTATTTCGAATTCCAGTGTGGCAACGTAAGTCGCATCAAGCGTCAAATCAATCAGTCGCATCAAGCGTCAAATCACTTGTCACTTTGAGTGATGTGACTTGACAACATGTCACTTTAATAAAGTAGATGTGACTTGATGGACATGATGTGTACTTGATGGCTTTTAATTGATTGACCTTTTAAAAGCAAATTCAAATGAAATTCATTTGAAATTCACAAAAGTGTATAAGATACACTTGAAATTCAAATGTAATAAAAAAAAATCAATACACAACTTTCATCTCTCTCAATTCTCTCTCACTCTCTCACGCCAATAACAGCCATTTTCTTCACTGGTTTTGAACCAGAAATGGCGTGACACTAAGGGGAAGCAAGAGTGGTTTTTCATGGTGAGAAATCAAGTGCTAGCACACTTACGAGTCTTGCGAAGGTGGTAGGGAGGTTCGCCCATGAGCCGGGATCCGTCGGACGAGGCTTGGAGCTCCGTTTCGTCATCTCAAAATTCTGTTTTGAAGGCAGCTCACTGCACAGTTTGGGCGTGAATAACAGTGGGTTTTTGGCCTTGATTCGCCTTCAAATCGACTCAACCGATCGATGTGAGTATTCCGCTACCTCCGTTGTTGTATTCACTCATTGTTTTCATGTCTTGTTTGATCTTGGGACCTAGATTAATACCAACAATGGCATCAATAGCTTAGGTTCAAGCATGAAAAATGTTGGGCTTAAAATTTGGGTAAATGTGTGTTGAGCATGATTTGAATAAATTGATTGTTTGAGTATGCTTATAACATGTTTAATTTCATTTTGGTTGGACCAATTTGTTGAAAATTGATTTGGAATAATTTTCCCCAATTATTTCCTCTTGGCCGAATGTGTATGTATTTTTGGATTCTTGGAATTTTTGATTTTTGATTCATTTGATGAGTTGGAATCTATTAGGTTGATGTTAATTTGAATCGAATTGGATTGGATTTCGAATTGGACAAAAACCCCAAAAATTCTATATTGGCCGAATTGGAACTATGCCCTAATGTCTTGGTAATTTTGATTTTGTGACATTGGATGTGTATGAAATCAAATTGGATGGTGATTTAATGTCGATTGTGGGTTCGATTGGATTGAAACCAAATCGGATAAAAATCCCTCCCTTGACCGAGACTTATAAGCATGTAAATGGGTTTGATTTTTGATTAATTTGTGTTGGACACCAATTGATGAAAATGACCATGATTAATTATGTAAATTCATGTTTTAGAAATGTTGATTTGGGTAATTGATCATGTAATACACTTTGGTAATTAAATTTGAAAATTGGATTTTTTGAATTTAATTATTTGGGCCTAATTTTGGAAATTGGACTTTAATGTTGTATTTGGGCCTATTGGGCTTTGATTTATCAAGTTGGGTTTAGGCCAATGGATTGGATCCAATTGGGCCCAAAACCTTAACCATAAAGCCCAAATGCGACTAATGAACCTTTAAAGTTCAATTGGGCCTAATGGGCCAAAAGATTGATTTATGGGCTTATGGGGTAAATCCCGGATTGGACTTTGGTTATCGGTTTGACCCGAGTTGACCAATAGTCCACGCCTTAAGAAATCAATTAAAATCCATTGGACTTTATTGAATTGACGTTGGACGTTAATCGGTCTTTGAGACGCGTTACGATTAAATTTGGAATTAAATCGTAAAAGGTTTATTAAATAAAGTGTAATATTTAATTTGGAATTGAATAGTGAATTAGTATTAAGTACATGTTAAATTTGATTTAATGATGTAGTTTAATTTAATTCAAGAATTCGTACTTTGAGTACTTATTCGCAAAAACGAGTTTGACTCGAACAAAATCAAATCGTTGTTGAAACATTGGATGATCACTTAATTATCAGATTAATAATTTGATTAGATTGATTGATAGCATGCTTATGTGTGTGAATACGTGGTTGTGTTGAATGAATAATGTATATCGGATGGATATTAGATGGGTGGGGTAATTTTAGAAATTGTTGTAATAAATTCGATTTATTAAATTGGACCTGCGTGTCCATCCTTATCACCTTCATTCTCTTTGTATTCTCTTCTCACCTATTCCCCTCCATGTAAATGAGGTTTCTTTAGAAGTATAGTGTAACGGGTAGAAGTAATACAAGTGCTAGCTTGAGTGAGAAAGGGAGAGATTTGATCTAGGATCAAATTGTGTTAAGTATCCAGCCACATATCATATTATTTTATTTTCATACTCGCTTTATTATGTGTTTAGAATGCATGTTTAAGGGGTGTATGATGATGAGACCTTAACAAAGATAATTAAATTGGTAGCCAATTTGCACGCGAAAAACCCTCGTTATATATCAAGCGTTATTTTCCTTCCATTGAGTAATTCTTACTCAAGATCCGAGATTGGCAGGGGTGTTGGCCAAAGTCAAGCCCTTGTCCGTCGAAGATGTGTTTTAATCACGAGGCTTTGTTCCATATCGGTGTCGTGTCCAAGTTGTGGTTTTTTGGCCAAAGTCAAGACCACTTCTTGTCATTGACATTGATTACGAAGCTTCCATGTCAATGGGTCCGCGCTTGACTGGGATCACTAGGATTGTTGTGCCAAAGCCAAGGCCTAGTTGATCAGAGGAAAAAGGTTAGGGTATACATTCGATGTATAGGCATATATAAGATATATGTTTGGGACTTGGATGCCCACCTACTTGATCTAGGAGTTGGATGAGATCCAATTGATCTTCGAGATCTACCTAGTTAATTATCATACCATTTGGTTGGCCAAGTCAAGATTGTGTGATATTTAACGGGATCCTAGCCCGCTAGGAAACACGGTTTCCCGAGTTACTCGAAGAGGGTTAGAGGCTCGACGAAAAATAGTGGGAGGCAAGTATTGAATTTGCAACAT
>SKCR01021148.1:0-72329 GCA_019454045.1 Zanthoxylum bungeanum
TAAAGTGACTTGATGTGTGTCAATCACTCAATCAATCAATCACATCAATCAATCACATCACTCAAAGTGACATTTGATTTGACGCTTGATGTGGCGAATGATTTGACGTTTGATGCGACTTGTGACGCCGCACTCGAATTCGAAATACGAATGCGCTCGCAATCACACTCGGGCTCGAGTTTGCTAATTCCAAATTAACGAACTTTCCGTTGCGTCGTAATTAAATGATTACGCCTAGCGAATTCACTATTCACGTCGCTAACGAATTAATTCTAAATTAATTCGTTCGCCCGAATTAAAATCCAATTTCAATTCCGCGTCGAAATCCAATTTCGTTTAATATATCGAATATATTAATTTATCGATTAATTCCAAATTAATCATTCTCTCTCTTAGACGATATTTTATCCTAGATAAAATATCTCCGTAATTAATCCTAGATTAATTTTCTCTTTCTTCTATATAATCCCAGATTATTAATGAGTGCGAGTTATGCGTCATCGGTGCATTATCGGGAAGCGACCCATGAGATCCCTGGATAATTCGGCAGTAAATACGGTCGTCGGAGTATCCGAATCACGTACGTACCAAGTACTACGTTCTACCGATTTACGAGACAAGATCGGCTTCTAGCAAAGCACGAAGTCTATCCAATTCTCCGGTAATATTCTCTAAGAATATTTAAGATCTATATCAAGCGTAGTATACCAAGTATCGTGTATATCGGCCCAGTATCGGATAGTCACGTGCTAGGGCTGGGGCTGGATAAGTGTCTGCCCCGTCCGAAGCACATATCGGATGTCTGGTAACTAGTCTCTATAATCGGATATACATGACCTTGTCATAATATCCCGATGGCTGGCCAGCACTTAAGAGCACTAATACCGTATCCTGCGTGACATCATCTCCACTATGACTGGAGTGATACATCCGTCTTGACATCACACCCAATACTCTTCGATTCTCAATATACTCAGCAGTCGGCGTACATAGAACCGGTTAGAGTCCTAGACGACCTCAACAAAAAAGTATACTGATTGTCGTAAGCATTAGCGGTACAAGTCTCAGGTTAAGACCATACACACCTACCCTGATGTCGGACTCCCATAGACACATAGTCATAATACCAATGGGATTCCGAGGGGTCTATCCAGAGCGAAGCTGTTTCCCGTACCATCGGTGAAACACAACCTCCTATCGCACTTGCATGAGTATCCAATACCCAAATATATGAGAACTATGCCGTTGTGCCCTCACAACGCGCACAAGTGCAATACTAGCCTTTTCCGCATTATCGATGTCCAGTCTCAATAATACTCCGGCTAGGGATATTTAATGATTAATCCTTCGTGGACTGATATTGTCTCATATCATCTCAATCCAGGAACTAATCATAGGGACCTCTCTTCATTTATATATATCTAAGGTGATCTAATCACAAATGATAAGAGTGCAATTTCCTTGTCACATAGTTAATTTGTACAACAACACTATGATCTGTACAAATAATGACGCTATGGGTCATGTTATCCAACAGTTTCCTGTACCATCGGTGAAACACAACCTCCTATCGCACTTGCATAAGTATCCATACTTATATATATGAGAACTATGCCATTGTGCCCTCACAACGCGCACAAGTGCAATACTAGCCTATTACGCATTATCGATGTCCAGTCTCGATAATACTCCGGCTAGGGATATTAATGATTAATCCTTCGTGGATTGATACTGTCTCATATCAGTCTCAATCCAGGAACTAATCATATGGACCTCTCTTCATTATACATCTATGGTGATCTAATCACAAATGATGAGAGTGCAATTTCCTTGTCACATAGTTAATTTGCTACAACAACACAATGATCTGTGCAAATAGTGACGCTATGGGTCATTTTGTCCAACACAAACAGAAAATAGTAAAACATTGAGTGAAACAGCGAACCAGAAATGGCAAACAGCGAACCAACTTCAATCCTTCCGGAGACGGCCAAGCGCACTTCCGAGAAAGCAACTTAAAAGGTAAGACATTAGGGCACCCTTACCATATTTCTTTTATAATTCCGGACCTGCATGTCTGGCTGGACGTGAAATACGTCCAGCCGGGTATGCGAAGACCTATATCAAAGACGGCCAAATTTCTAGTCACATTATTTTTCTTTCTTTGGCATTCCATTATTTATCTTTTTTTTTATTTTTATTCATCGTTATTTTATTACTTCGCATTCAGTTTATTATTTATCTTTTTTTTTATTTCGCCTTTAGTTTATTTCTTCATGTTAGTGATTATCCGCATATGCATTATTATATTATTTCATGCCTATTTTTTATTTACATCGGATTAATATTTATGTGTGTTATTATCCCTTGCGGTATATCGGATGGAAATCCAGACGTAAATTCCGTAGCCAAATCCGAATGGAGGGTAGTGCGGTTTGTACTTGGGATATAACTCCACGTACCACTCGGGAATATTCGTACATGCGTGATTAACCCCTCTTTCTATACTATTTATTTATTGACGCTCTTCCCACTTTTGATTGATTTTCGTTATTGCATCTTGTACTTCTTAATTTAATATGCTTTTTTGAATTATTTTATTGTGGTTATTATTTTGATTGGGTATATTATTATGTCTTTATTCACTTTTTTGCATGAATTGCATTAAGACTCGGTTATACCATTGTGTGAACCCGTCCATTAAACTGACATAAGTGAGGGATCATTCTGAACCCAACGGTTTGAGGTCTTCCCTTGCGAGGGGTGAGTGTAGCCTTTAATCTTTACCCAGTTCACACTGGGTGGCGACTTTTTTATTCTCCGGTTTAGTCCCCCGCGAGCTACTCCGTACTCTCTACGGGCTGTGAGCCGAACAATGTCGTGGTCACCGAGCATCTTAAGTATAGCGGTAACCCCGCTTCGCTCCTGCAAATGGCGACTCCACTGGGGATAGAGAATCATCCCCGAAATAATGCTTTGTAGTGTCTGTGGCATTGGCTTTGGTTACCCAAGTCTCATATATTTTGCATACCCTTCTTACCACGATGGCGTCATGTCTTGTGAAGTCGCTTTCACTCAAGGTGGCGTATCGTTATGTGATGATAACAATCACTTGTTGGCACGTACGCTATGGTATAAAAAAGGCATGTTCACTTGGTCGCTCGAACCCTTGAGTGGGGAGACCTAGTTGTGGGCAACCCTTCGTCGATAAGAGCCTTATATGTACCCTTGTAAGCCCACATATGAAAAATATTTATATGTCCTATAGAAGCTACCCATATGCTTGTGTTTGGGACCATTATCATTTGGATCCATTTGGGCCTCTCATCATAGGGTATGAACTTGTTGGCCACTTAAACTGGGACGAGTTTGTATCGTATGATAATTGGGCCAAAAGTTTTCAAAATGACGATGGGCCACCTTGTGTTTGGGCCCCCTATCATTTGAAGTTATTTAGCCACCTTATTGCAAAAGTGTAAACCTATTGGGCTTTTTCAATTGGGACAATTTTTCACCTCGCGATAATCTGATTGAACGCTTTAAAATGATAACGGGCCAACTTGTATGAAAACTTTGATGGGCTTAGAAGCTCCAAACATGATCTGAATATGCCAGATGCATGAGTCCGATATCCACACTAGCTTTCATCCAAGAAGGGTACGCCTTGTTATGGCATATTTGTATACTTTTGGATATCTCCAAGTCCATCCCCGCCACAACCGTGATTACCGAGGGCCCAATTCATCGTTTCTAGACAATGGCACGATCCCATAATACGCTTAGTCAATCTTGTAAATGGAAAGTCTTTGTCTGTTACTAATGGAAGGGGACTGAGGTAGCCAAGGTTCACCCTTGTAACGTAGGAGAGAATGATTTTGTGTACCCCACATTGGTGCATAAAATAAGCCATACCTAGGACAGAAATGGACTTATTACGAGTGTGGGAGGAATAAGATCGGAAGGATATATGCTTTTTTGATAACCACATGCATCTTATGCATTTCATGCATCTCATGCATCTCATGCATACACGCATCATATTGACCCTTTTGTCTTAAAAGCCATCATAGATATCCGTTGTTGTCAAGAAGAGGTTCGCAAGCATGAATGCGTCAGATAGTGAAGGTTCCCGCGTGGATCAATTGGAGACCAACATCACCAAAATTACTGAGCAACTACAAGCTTTGACTAATGCTGCGGCCAATCTGACAGTACCTCACACAATGGGAACAGAGAACAATATGGATGGAAGGTGTGTGAGGAGCCTTTGAGTAGGGTGAGCGAAGAAATCCCTATTTTTGATGATGACATGGCTGAGTATGCTGCGGGAATGATAGATGGGTTTAGGTAGAGATATAGAAACTCAGAGAACAAGTAGAGTCAGTTACCCACAGGATGAAAGGAAAACATAAGGATCTGTTAGACTATGATGCGATGACTTTTGAAGAACAGCTGCCTCCCAAGTTTAAGATGTCTGACATGGCCATGTTCAATGGAAACAGAGATCCTAGGGTCCATCTTCGACAATATGTTTCATTGATGAGTTTAGTGGGTTTTTCCAAGCGCCAAGTGCAGAAGATGTTTGGGATGTCACTGGAAGGGGCGTCCGTAGTATGGTATCATGGCCTGGAGAGAAAGGTTAGGGATGACTGAAAGGCATTAGCAGAGGCCTTTCTGAACCAATATGTCACGGACCTGAAGATAGACTTGTCGCTCTATGACCTAGAAAACACCAAGTAGAAGTCAGAAGAGACCTTCAAAGATTATGTGGATCGCTGGAGAAGCCAGCTCTTGAAGATGCAGACACGGTCCTCGGAGAAGGACCAGATTAAGATGATCATTAAGGGCACCAAGCCCTCCATTTATAACAAGCTGAGAAGGATGACCTCCATGATTAGTGACTTTTGACAGTTAAGAGAAAGTGTCATGGATATCGAGGAAGAGGAATCCGAGAATAGAAAGTTTTATGGCCAAGATAGAAAGACCATTGGGGAGCCTTCAGGGACCATGCCTGCTCCTGCTGAGGTCCCTGCCATTAGAAACGAGCGATTCTCCAATTTTGGTAGACCTTTTTCAAAGGTGTTTGAAAAGCTGAGAGACAATGACTCCTAAAACCCTTAGAACCTAGACTATTTCCAAACCATGTGCCATACCACCTCGACCTAAACATATACTGTCACTTCCATCAGGAAAAAGGCCACGAAACTGACAACTGCGCCCGCCTCAGGCATGAGATCCAATACCTCATTGACACTCATAAGATACTCGACCCAGAAAAAGAACAAACCAACACACACAGAAACCATCTACCCAACTACCACTCCGTTCCACCACCCACCTACTTGATCAACTCGGCCTGCCCAAAAGCTTTTTCCTCCAAAATCTCAACCACCAAGCTTCCATTGGGATATGGGACAGCAGTTAGTGAAGATAAAATAGAGAAGGGGAGAGATTTCTGGGAAAACTTCTCGAGCAGTGACAAAGATGAGGTTGCAAAAGAGGAAAATAAATGGAAAGAAGAACTACTGCAGTTGGAGAATTTGACGCTCGAAGAAAACAAGAAGATGGAAGAAGACAAGACTGCAAATTAGAAAGATGTTTATTTTCCTGACTTATTTAATTTTAATCATGCATTTTTTAATCATAAAGACATTGATTTTGCTTACTTGTTCGAGTCTATTCCTGTTAGTCTGCATCATAACACGCATGACATGAGTATATTTAGCATTAACTCAATAAAGACAAATTCATTTAATCTTGGTATATGTGAAAACCCCAAGGAAATTTCAATTGCAAGTGATGTTACCTCTGAGGAACGGAAAGAATTAGAGAGAATATAAATAAAATGTGCAAAAGTATTCGCCTGGTGCTATGAAGACATGCCAGGAGTAGACAAGGGTATTGCCCAGCACGTGATACCAACTTGTCTGAACATGAGGCCAGTAAAACAGAAGCTCCGAAGAATGAGGCCAGAATGGGCCAAAAAGTTTAGGGATAGAAGTGGACCCTGAAAAGATCAAGGCAATCACTGAGATGCCTGCACCAAACACAGAAAAAGAAGTTAGAGCTTTTCTCGAAAAATCCAATCGATTCATTATCAAGCTAATATTAGGAAGAACCAGCCTATGGAGTGGAATAGGCAATGTCAAGAAGTTTTTGGGAAAATCAAAGAATACTTGGTTAAACCGCCCGTCTTGAGACCCCCAAGGCCGGGCAAACCCTTAGTGTTGTATTTGGCCATAGAACTCGAAGCGCTGGGGGCGATGAGGGTACAGGCAAATGAGACAGGGGTGGAACATGCAGTCCACCACCTCAGTAAGAAGATGTTTCTATATGAAGCCTGCTATCAAGAGGTGAAAAAAAGGAAATAAAGTTAGAGCTTTTCTCGGGAAAATCCAGTATATCAGTCGAATCATTTCCAAGCTAACATTAGTATGTGAGCCCATCTTCAAGCTATTAAGGAATGACCAGCCTGTGGAGTGGAATAGTTAATGTCAAGAAGCTTTTGACAAAATCAAAGAATACTTGGATAAACCGCTCGTCTTGAAACCCCCAAGGCCGGGAAAACTCTTGGTGTTGTATTTGGCCATAGAACCCAAAGCACTGGGGGCGATGATGGTACTGGCAGTGTTACCAGTGGGAATAGAGACACAGTCAATGCGGGTACTAGTAGAGGCAGAATTGCCTGAGCAGGAATGGGCCTCGCAGAAGTTCGAACAGCTAGCATTACTGGATGAGAAAATGATAATGGCCGTGTACCACATGCAGCTATACCAGAAAAAATTGGTCAGGGCATTCAATAAGAAGGTGCGTCCCACCAAGATCAGAGAAGGTGATTCAGTAATCAAGCAGTCGAAGCCACTGATAATGGACCCAATGTGAAATTTCTGGCCTAATTGGGAAGGGCCCTACCTAGTCAAAAAGGTGATGCGAAATGGGGCATTGAGACTGTCAGATTTAGAAGGGAATGAGTTCACCGAGCTGATTAACGTGGACAGGCTGAAACAATACTCTGCAAAAAAAAGAGAGAAATGCTCGTTGGGGTGAAAATCCACAAAGGACAGCCCAAGCAAAATATACAGCATGAGTGAGCAAGAAAAATGGCTAATTGTAAAATCCTTGAGGAACAGTTAGCGACAGAGGTACCCTTGTAATGCAGTTTATTTCCTACACATGTACTAAGAAGTAATGCAAACGCCTTTATTGAAACAAATGCTCAAGATGTTCATAGATTGTATAAATCCTAGCTAACCGGGAAATATTAGAGTCAAGTAATTATAAATCACGTTTTTTGTTTCTTAGATGTTGGACCAAGGTCAGGAGATCGAGGAGAAGAACTCCGAGAATTGAGAGAAATAAGCAACCTCGAGAATGAGGACGAAGAACTCCAAGAATGGAGAGGAACTCCAAGAATGGAGAACAACCTCGGGAAAGAGGACGAGCAAAGAGCCTCGAGAATGAGGACGGACAAAAAAAACAAAAAAAATAGAGAAAAAAAAAATAGAGAAATTTTGTTTGTAGCTCGCTGAGTTGAAAACCTGAAAAGGTGACTCAGAAAAGATAGTGTGGTCCGCTAAGTTGAAAATCCAAAAGGACAGCTTAGGAAAAAGATAGAAAAGACCTGCGACGCAATGGACGAAACACAAGATGCAAGCCGAGAATGGCAACAAACTCCTCAGGGAGATGGCATGTTTCGAAATCTGGGAATCATAAGACATGATTTTCAGGACCCCAAAAGGATGAGGCCACTTTCAAAAAGGCGTAATCTACCTTGACCCGGTACGGATAATGGAGAGCAGAAAGCTGAGCCAGGGCCGGGGATGACAAGTCTACCAACCCGCGAATAAGGGACACAATGGGATCCGGAGCCCTGAGACCAAAGAGAATTGAGCAATCGCCGGAGGAGAATTGGCAGAAGGAAACTGTCAGCAGGCCAAGTGGGGCCCAAAGTTTTTTATAGGCAAAGAGCGCAAGGAATGCCTAATCAAGGATGACATCAAGCTAATAGCACAAAGAAACCCATCGGAATATGGAATGCATCCATACATACATGCAAACACGTCGCATAATCACAATTTTTATTTTATGTTCGTATGCTTTGAAGAAAAAGAAAAGGGCAAGGACGAACAAAGAGCCTCGAGAATGAGGACAGATCAGGGGTCGAAGTGCCTCACCACCATCAGTTCGACAGTTCAATAATGAATCCTAGGGTCGAGGCCCACATTATCAACAGTTTGGGAATGAATCCCAGAGGTCGAAGCACTTCATCATCAAGGAAAAAACTCCTCAGTGGATCGAAAAGTCACGCAGATGGACCAAAACACCATCACTCAGCACAGTTCGGGAATAAAGCCTAGAGATCGAAGCATCTCACACCCAGGATGTTTCGGGAATTAAGCCCATCGAAGCACCTCGCCATCAACTCAGCATAGTTCGGGAATGAATCCCAGAGATCGAAGCATCTCACACTCAGGATGGTTCGGGAATGAAGCCCTTGGGTCGAAACACCTCGCCATCAACTTAGAACAGTTCGGGAATGAAGCCTAGAGATCGAAGAATCTCACACCCAGAATGGTTCATGAATGCAGGCTAGGGGTCGAAGCACCTTGTAATCAACTCAACTCAGTTCGGGAATAAATCCCAGAGATCGAAGCATCTCACACCCAAGATGGTTCGGGAATAAAGCCCAGGGGTCGAAGCACCTCACCATCAACTCAGCATAGTTCGGGAATGAAGCTCAGAGATCAAAGTATCTCACACCCAGGATGGTTCGGGAATGAAGCCCATGAGTCGAAGCACCTCGCCATCAACTCGGCACAGTTCGAGAATGAAGCCCAGAGATCGAAGCATCTCACATCTGGGATGGTTCGGGAATGAAGCCCAGAGGTCGAAGCACCTCGCCATCAACTCAACTCAGTTCGGGAATGAATCCCAGAGATCGAAGCATCTCACACCCAGCATGGTTCAGGAATAAATCCTAGGGTCGAAGCACCTCGCCATCAACTCAATACAGTTTGGGAATGAATCCTATAGATCAAAGCATATCACACCCAGTATGGTTCGGAAATGAATCCCAGGGATCGAAGCACCTCACCATCAACTTAACTCCGTTCGAGAATGAATCCCAAAGATCGAAGCATTTCGCAAAAGTAGCAAAACAACAGGTAAGTCTGGCAACAACCAACGAACCAGGTAAGTAAAAATGCATGCATGACTTTAATAGGGTTGTCACAGTCACACACTCCACAAGCCCCACCAAAGTGGGGGCGACTGTAGACACCGTATTTTTGCATAAGCCCGATGATGAGCCTCGTATGGAGGCACTACCTAGAAAGTTACGGAAGTTGCAAAAAGCGAATACCGAAACGAAGGAAAACCTCCAAAATTAGCACCACATCGGATTCGAACTCACTAGCCAGCCTCGGATTCGCTCAGTCAGTTTCTGCTTCAAACCTTAGCCCATAACCCCAAGACCCCATGCAATCTATCCACATGCCCAAAGCCCATGCAAACCACCATACACGCCCAAGACCCATGAACCCATGTACACGTCTAAGGCCCCCAAATGCCCAAAATCCCATGCAATTCACATGTGCAAATTCCCTCATCAACACTTTCCAATTTAGTGAGATTTTAGGGATCCCATCCAATTTAACAAGATTTGGGATATTCTCATCACCAAATATATGAGATTGTATCCCAAAATAATATATTCCCCAAAATCAATGTGAATTATTTCCCTATTTGGAGCTTCTTTCAAAACATTATAAATTATGGACCAAATAATCACAAGATGAGGCTCTCTTTTCTTACACTTGGACGGCAAAAAACAACCCTAGGACTTTCTCATCTTCTTTCTTTAGACGGCAACTTGACACACAAAAAAAAAACCCTAGAAAAATCGAAACAACAAACCAAACCAACAATCACTGAAGAACAAGCAACAACAGACCAAAACAGAAACCATCCAAAATCGGGAAACAGCCCACAAAAAATCAATATCACCGAAAACAAAATCCCTAAGCCAGCCCCCAAGACAGAAACCAACAAACAGAAAATCACCCAATAAGAAACCAACAAATTGAAACTAAAACAGAAGCCAAGCACGGAAACCAAAAATAAAAGGCAATCACCGAAATCAAAATAGCAAAAACACCCAAAACAATAACCAAAAAATAACCAAAATCACCAAAAATAGTAAAAACAGCAGCCCAAAAATAGCAAAAATAGCAGTCAAAAAAACCCAAAACAGCCGCCAAAACAACCAAAAATAGCAACCAAAACAAATAAATAGCAAACTAGCGAAACAACAAGCAGAAAACAGCGAAACAGTAAACAGAAAATAGCAAAATAGTTAGTGAAACAGCGAACCAGAAGCAGTAAATAGCGAACCAGCTTCAATCCTTCCGGCGACGGCCAAGCACACTTTCGAGAAAGCAACTTAAAAGATAAGACTTGGGGGCACCCTTACCATATTACTTTTATAGTTTTGGACGCTGCATCTCTGGCTGGATGTGAAATACGTCCAGCCGGGTATGGGAAGCCTTATATCAAAGACGGCCAAATTTCTGGTCACATTATTTTTTTTATTTGGCATTCTGTTATTTATCTTTTTTTATTTATTTATTCATCATTATTTTATTACTTCGGATTTAGTTTATTATTTCTTTTTTTTATTTCGCCTTTAGTTTATTTGTTCATGTTAGTGATTATCCGCATATGCATTATTATATTATTTCATGCCTATTTTTATTTACATCGCATTAATATTTATGTGTGTTATTATCCCTTGCAGTATATCGGATGGAAACCCAGACGTAAATTCCGTAGCCGAATTCGAATGGACGGTAGTGTAGATTGAACTTGGGATATAACTCCACGTACCACTCGAGAAATATTCATACATGCGTGATTAACCCCCCTTTTTCTTTACTATTTATTTATTGACGCTCTTCCCATTTTTGATTGATAATCGTTATTGCATCTTGTACTTCTTAATTTAATATGCTTTTTTTGAACTATGTTATTGTGGTTATTATTTTGATTGGGTATGTTATTATGTCTTTATTCATTTTTTTACATGAATTGCATTAAGACTTGGCTATACCATTGTGTGAACCCGTCCATTATACTGGCATAAGTAAGGGACTATTCTAAACCCAACGGTTTGAGGTCTTCCATTGCGCGGGGTGAGTGCGGCCTTAAATCTTTTCCCAGTTCACACTGGGTGGCGACTCCTTTATTCTCTGGTTTAGTCCCATGTGGGCTACTTCATACTCTATACGGGCTGCGAGCCCAACAGTGTCGTGGTCACCGAGCATCATAGGCATAGCGGTAAACCCCGCTTCACTCCTGCAACATTTCAGTTGGCTAACATGATCATCATCATCTGGCACACTCAAAGTGATTTCTTCAGGAAAGTTAAACCTCACCCGAATTTGGAACAACTCAGCCTCAAATCTGGTGAAAGCTCTATCCATGTCGAGGCTAACGAAGTCTAGAGCATGAGGGGTTGGTTCAGGTTGGGGTATCCTTCTGCTGTAAGATTGGTTCACTTCCTCTAGAGTGGTCGGCATTGTATCATAATCATCATAATCATATGATCTCGAGCTGTGAATATTAACTAGCTCAATTTGGCGTGGGGCAAGTGCGAGAAGGGGAATGACGTTGAGTGGAGTTGGGGAAGAAGACTTTAAGTCTGACATTTATGTCAATGAGCGACCTAATGAGGAAGGTTAGTTTAAAGCAACTTAATTTTTAAATCTACTCATGTGGTTAGTATAGCTCAACATGAAAATTTATGGTTCTATCTGTCATTGTCTCTATTAAGTGACTAATCCTAAGAAGCTTTAAGCTCCCTAATAATGGCAAAAACAATAAATTTACAGACACTACCAGGGCAAACATGTCAAAAACTCTAGAAACACATGTTTTCTACATCCAAATACAAACCTATAAATACACACCCACATATCCATATTACGACCCGATACACGTATACACTGTAAGGAGATATCAACCCATAAAAACCCAGAAAACATCATAAACACATCATCAGGGTTTATCACCATCATCACAAACATCGCATAAACAAAAGAAAAGAGATATATCAAGGAAGAGAATTCACTTTGAAGATTGGTGATGAAAAGGAACACTTGGAGTTGTTGAAGAAACACAAGATTTGCAGAATGTTGCTCAAAGATTTGGAGAGATTGATTGGAGAAGATGAAGTTGTAAAGGGGAGTAGTGAAGAGGAGCGGCCTTTAAATAGTCTGCTCAGACTGATTTTGGCCATCAAATTGAAGTAAGAGAGCAAGGGATTGATGACACTATGAGGGATATTACTATCGTTGAATTCAAATGAAATGATTAGATTGGAGCCATGAGATCGGTTGATCACGGCTGTGTGAGTTTTGGCATGCAAGTCACAGTTACGTGACATCTGACATCTTGAGGAAATGAAGCGAAAAGAGGATTTGACGGATGTGACAAGAATTTAAAGAAGACCATGATTCCTTCACATCTTCCTAGGAATGATTCAGAAACTCTAGGAAAACTTTTCAGTTGGCGATGAAGGAAAGGCAAAGATTATGAAAAAAGCAATCTTTGGCAATATGCGTAGCAATCTGACCCGAGGAATATAGCTATGGGAGCATTTACAAGAAGCCATAATTTGATAACTTTGGCTCTGTCTGTATCACTGTCTTTCTAAAGTTCTCAGCATCAACTTAACAACTTGTTGATACTGAGAACTAAATGACAGATGTTGATGGTGGTTTTTCACCCCGAGGAAGTTTCAAATATCGAGGAGGGGTAGAATGAGGTTTGTACTTGACCAAAAAAGGATGTTGAGGGTCTAAGGGCCTAGAGAGGCTGAAGTCAGATAGAGAGTCCCGACCCCACTATACGGAGGAGTTATTCCCGAGGGAAAAACCTGTTGATGATGAAGCAAGTAGGGTCATCGACTCGACTTAGATATGAAGTGTTAGATTTGGTAGTATTTGAGTGCTTGTGGAAGCCAACCCGAGGCAGTCTATACTACCGACCCGACCTGATTGAGGAAGTTAGAGGAAGTCTAACCAAGTATCATTCACCTCGGTATACTGACCCGAGGAACGAAGCAGAAATCGCTGGATATTTTGTACTTGAAGGCAAATGTCATATGACCTACTTAGAAGTTTGAGCTTCTAAAAGGCTGATGTGACGTGAGGAGTAAGTGAACGGCTCTCCTTATGAAGAGACCCTGTCAGACGGAACAGTACCAGAGTGGTTGAACTACATGTTATCACGTCAATAAAGTATGAAGCAGTGGATAAAAGATTGAAATGGTGAGTTAAGATTGAAGTGGTGAGTTTCTCCTGACATGGAGTAGTTGAATCATGTGTTAGTACGACTGTTTGTTGAGTAGTTAGGGAAAAATGGCATGGGGTAAGGATGGTCTGACGTCATAGGTTGATGGAATGGCATATTTGGAAACCTATATAAAGGGGATGAAGATTCAAATTCAACGGTTAGCATTTTTTGTGTCTCACTACTTGTAAAAGAGCAAAGATCTTCTAAAATAGTGATAGAGAGAGAAAGTTGGTCGGTTTGCGATCAATTGAGAGAATTTATAATGGGCTTATCATAAGACCCGAGGTGTTCGATTTGTAATCTTGCTTTCTTTCTCCGTTTGTAGTTTGGGTTGGTCCCAACCCCTAGCAGGTAATAAGAAAAACCTCATTTTACTCCAGTGGACGTAGATTAGAGCCACTCTAAACCGAACCATGTAAATCCTTGTTTCTGTGAATTTCTTATATGCTTGTTAAGTTTGTTTTGATTCCATAGTAACCAAATAAATTTACTGCTGAGTGATGGGTTGATTTCCCAAGTTACCATTGGAACGAAAAATAACAGTCAATAATAAGTTTGCATGTTTATGGTGTTTATATATTTTTAGTTTTGGGATTGTTTATTTGTCATTTTTAAATTCCTATCAGTTGTATTGGTGTTTTAATTTTTTTTTTTTTTAAAAATCTCAAAAAGAAGAAGTTAGTTTTGCTTCCAATGTGATAAGATATGTGGAGGTGGAGGTGGAGGTGAAGGTGCAGGTAATGTTTGAGACAAGAAAAAAATAAAGTAAATAATATTTATTTTAATGATTTTTTACCAAGGACAATCTTGTAATTAAATATAATCATTTAAAAAGTGGGGCCGTGCGATTAATTTGAAGAGATAATAATATCATTACATTAAAAAAATAGAATTATTAAAAAATCATTTCCACTATGACTAATTTTTAAAAAGGATAATTTTCTAATGATTTCCATAATTAGTCATAATTTTCTAAAATTCTTCTTTTTTTTAATCCAAATTATAGTCTTAAGTTGAATTTCATCATTTTTATATCTCTATTTTACCTATTTTCATTCTAACATTATTTTTTTAGACATTAATTTTTTTAATGTTACTATTCACAATGTTTTTTAAGGTTGGACATAAAATATATTTTGAGCAATGTTACATACACATATAATTTGCACAAACACATACATATATGCTTATATGGCTGAACAGCCATCCCAAAAATCACTGCAAGACCACCTTGGTTTTTTTATGGTTGTCCAACCACATAAGCATATTTGTATGTATCTATGCAATTTGTACGTGTCTCTAACATTTTCGATATATTTTTAGGTGACTTTTACGTTAATCATTTTTGAAAGGTTTGACATGTTTAAATATATTTTTAGGTATGTAAAATGACATTATAATTGTGTCTGACATTATAATTGTGATTGAGTATTTGTAGCTAACATTATAACTGAGAAATGTGATAGAGTATTGTATATCTGACTAACATTGTGATTAAGAAAATATGATTGAATATTTATAAATGTCATTAAAATCGAAAATTTGATAATTGAGTGTGTATGTGATTGTGACTGTGACTGTGACTGTGTGATTATTATTGTGTGACCATGTGACTCTAATTGTGTGACTATAACGGTGACTGTGATTGTGATTATGTGACTAACCGTGACTGTGATATTGTGATTGTAACTGTTATGCCATAGCGATTTTGAGATTGATTTTGACCTTGTAAAATTTCTAATTTGATAGAGGTTCAATGATGAAAGGTGTATGTGTGAATGTTAACTGTATGTGGCATTTTTATATTGTGATTTTGAGACCGGATGAGGGTGATATGAATATTTGAAAAAGGCTGATTAGTAACTTACAAATGTAACACACTTTTTGCCCATTTTTTCTTCATCGAAACATATCGAACATACTTATTTTAAAGTTTATAGTTTGTAAATCAATAATATATAATTTTTTTCTAAAAATACTATATGTTTTGTAGATATTTGTAATAACATTACTTTATAATATATATTTTTATATTTTTACACGTATATAGAGATAGTAATTGTTTCCATCTCGTCACAACGGGATCCCATCCCGTTTGGGATGAGATTTGGGACGTATTCTTATGTCTCGTTTTAAAAATAGGAAAATTCAAGTGGAGGGTACATGACAACGGGATGAGACGAAATTTAATGGGATGCGCGAGATAAGATCGGAATGATTTTTATCCTGAAAAAATATAACAGGACGGGATCAGGACAACTTTTCATCCTGGTTTCATAAACAAGATTGGATCGGGATTGATAAATCCCGTCATGACCCGACCCATTGCCAACCCTATACGTACGTGGACTAAATAAGAAAAATTATTTATGATTAGAATAAATTAAAAAAAAACTCTAATAATTTTGGCGTTTTTGAAATTCCATAAAAAGAATTTCAAAAAAATGCTGAGCATGGCAATATGGCATCCATCACACGAACTATATGTTTATTTTCCTACTCACAAGCCCAATTCATCACAAGTCAAGCCCAATTGATTGTGGTCCAATGGAAGTTATAAACCTACAATCTCAACTCCTTTTCATATGCAGGGAAAATGTTCACGGTGTTTGATGTTTAACCAAAAATGAGCATCGACATTTATAATTGTTGCACAACTCTAAAATTGGAACACGGAACACCCAAAAAGCTAGAATTTATCTAAAATTTAACCGTTGACTGCTTTGGCAATAGAATATAAAACTATACCCTTTAACTTAAAATAATTAAAAGACTCATCAACATAACTTTATTTTTCATTTTCTGCCCTATTTATTCCTCTTTTTCACTAGGGAAAAATAATAAAACCCAATGTTTGCTATTTGATAAAATTAAGGGAAACCTTTCTTATCTTTTAAAGTTAAGTGAAAACTTTATTCATAGGTTTTGTTATAAATATTTTGATTTATAATGTAAAACATGAGGTAGAAATAGTAATTGTGACATCCTATCCTGAACCAGCTCATGTCCTATTCCACTCTTATTGTGGTTCAAGAAGAAAAATTATCTCGAATATAGACATTTTTTTTAATCGAGCGAAAAATTGTCTCAAATTTTAATCGAATGATTAGAGATCCTGAATCCCGATCGAAATTATGGATTTCTTATATAAAATATGAGATTTTTATATATGAGCGAGGTTTCACTTAATTTAACAACATGAGAGGATTTTGTCTAATCTCATTAAACATGAGTTTTCGCTCATTTCCCCCTTCGCTATCTCCTATCTCTCATTAACTTTGATTTACATTTGTCTCTCGCATCTTTGCTGTATCAATTGAAAAAAATACCAAACGAAACCGTGTTGCCCAAGGTGATGCCCCACATATAGCTAAGGTCAACTCTGTAACTATATTTCTTATATTCGTTCCAAGAATTGATCAAATCCCTTTTTTTTAATATATAATAAATATATTTATAGAACTTGGAAGCTACGGCTAGTGATTTATATTTATTAATCTCATATCTCACTCCAAACTCAATCCCCAAGCATTCTCTTTGTGCCCAAATCCACTAATGGCAAACAAGTTGAAGAAGAAAAACAAGAAACGTGTTCCATTCAATAAAGAAACCGATGCTAATGGGTTAAGGCCATTTCCAGATCTCCCACAGCAACTTATCAACGTGATTTCATGGCAATATTCAACTCTAATGTTCGACATAACTCACGGAGGAGTGACCAAGTCATGGAGATCACCTCAAACAAAGCAATGTAATCAACAAGCACTAGTAATGCTTCCATGGCTCGAACTTCATGATGTCAATGGTGACACAAAGTTAAAATTCAACATATCATTTCATGAAGGAGAATGGACATGGAGAAGCTGGTATTGGAGGCGAAGGCCATGGCAAACTCCTTGGAAACATTACGTTGGATGCTCCAATGGTGTACTTGTAGCCAGAGGAGATTCTCCATGTACATATTATTTCCATTTTGTCACAATAGGGGAATGCTATAGGCAACTTCCATTGTGGGATCAAAGAGTTCCATTCCAGCGTGCTGTTATATCTTCATCAAATAAAGATCCTGAATGTAGAAATTCTGTAATGATTGTTTTAACAGGAATCAGCAATCCAGCTTTTGTGTTTTATAAACGAAAACAAGGAATAGGAGGAGGGTCATATGAATGGATAAAGCAAGACGGTGCCATTACTGAACCTCATTGTTATGGTAAATCAGAAAGAAATTGTTCAATGAGATTAACTAATGCTATTGGTCACAAAGAGAAGTTCTATGCTTTGAGTTTGCAGGGAACACTTGCAGTTATCGAAGACGGAAGAATCACTGCATTGGGTCCAAAAAGAGCTGCTCCTACTTTCATTTCAAGGCATTTCAGGGAGTGTTTGCTTGAATCAGACGGCGAAATTTTAGTTGTTTTTCTCATATCTATAAAATCATTTAATGTTGTGGATGATGTGGAGGTGTTTCTGCTTGATATTGGTACACTTTCATGGATGAAGATGGAGGGACTTGGGGATACGGCATTGTTTTTGGGGAGTAATTGTTGTATGTCTGTCACTGCAAGCAAAATGGGATGTCAAAGTGATTGTGTTTATTTTAGAGATCATACAACTGAAGATTGGTGGGTCTATGACTTTCAAAAGGGCATTTCTCCATGTCAGAGTGATTCAATTCTCCCTCAGGATTTGCCTTTTACATTTAATAAGCAACATAAGGGATTGTAATTAATTACTTCTACAAAAAAAAAATTTAAATTACAAATATATATAAAAGTTATTGTTTGATTTTGTGTACTCTTTTATGTCCTATCAAAGATTTTTCACATCTTAGAAGGAATGGAATAAAATGGATATTGGTTTGTGCATGTGCTTTTGCTAATGATGCATGTTTATATTTATTGGATTTTGGGCGGGTCGATTATGATAGAAGGACCCTAGCCACATAGGGAAAAACTTTTCAAAAGGGGTTACTGTTTCCTCTTTTTTCCTATATAAATGGAAGGAAAAAAATTCATTAATTTTTGGAAATATTGGAAACCCCGCAGTCAAATCAGCCGACTCGATTTTAAGCGGAGCAAATAAAATTCCTGATTGTCCCAGACTTTTATAAGAAATTCATTCAATGAATTCAAACTCAAGATCTGGAGGTCAGATTTTAAGTCATACACCACTAATAGTCTAAATCACGTCCATATGAGACAAAATTATTAACTTATTAAGCGGGGATTGAACCCGACGTGGATCGAACATGCTTTTTCAAAAGAAGTTATTGTTTCCTCTTTTTTTCCTATATAAATGGAAGGAAAAAAAAAAGCACTTTTTACCAAAGTAGGTATCGACCGAGTAAAGGTTACTTTCTGATTATGGAGGTTGATTTTAAATTTTGATTTTTTTTTTAATTTTAAACTACGGTTATACCAGTTTCTTTATATGTTGTATGTATGATGATTCCCTGTAAATTTATGGATGTAACTTTGGCCTAGAGAATTATAAAAATGAACACAAAAATTACACAAAACCAAAACTTTCAAAAGTCATAACTTTTGATATAGTCGATCCTTTTGTGCGATCCTAGAGTCATTGGAAACCTTTCCAATGGTATATCATATGCTTTTCAAATTTTGAGGAGAGAACGAACTATTTGAAGTTTTAGTTAACGTTCTGAAAAAGCTGGGTTTAGTAAAGACGATGAATAGTGCTCTAAAGCATATTGTATTTCACTCCTCCATCGTAATAGAAAATAGATTAACCTAACCATGTTTGAGTTGGTTTTCTGTTATAGTCAAACTAATTCTAGATCTATTTAAACACACCTTCATTGGCATTGAGAGAGAACAAAAATTACAAATTTGAGAGCATTTGAGAAGTCTATAATTTCGTGTCTTAGTAATTATGTGTTTAAGTTATTCGTCAACTTAAGAGAAACTTAAATACAAACGAACACATAAACCGACCCGAGGTGTAGCGATGTTAAGAGAAGTGGAGTGAAGTCCTCAGGACTGACCCGACCTGATAGATCGACTAGGCAGATTGATAGTTGTTTCAGTTGTCCGATCCAGTGGAGCAGATCGGGGTTGTAGCATTATAATCAAGTCCAGGTGACGTAAGTCCTGGCTGGGGGACTTGCACTTCCCAAAAGGTTTGATATGACAAAAGCGGGTCATCGACATATCTTCTAGCATACGCTTCTGCATGGGAGGTGGTAGATTACAGGCCAACATTGTGGTAAAACGTGTGACAATTGCCAAGAATGGGCAATTTAATGAGGTTCAAAAGGCAAAGAGTAGGGGTGTCAGACGGCAAGGCTTCGGTTTGTAGAGTGATTGGGGAAGAGAGCCTACGCGACGATAGCAGGTTTACGTGGCTGACGTCATAAGATTGGTATAACAATGTAGTTGGATCTAGTATATAAAGGGGTTGAGAATTCATTGTATGGGGTTGGTCAATTTGATTCTAAGCATTCTGATTTTTGTAATTGAGAGAAGAAAAGTTCGATGTAAGAAAGAAAAATAGAGAGGTCGGTATGACCCGAGATGGTAATAAAGCTTGTTTTCTTTTGTGCCCGTGGACGTAGGTCGGATCCATTCCGCCGAACCATGCTAAACCATTTGTCTGATCTTTGTGTTTTTTTGTTTATCTACTAAGTTTGTTTTTGGTTCCCAACAAAACCAAACAAATTCACTGCTTGGGGGATGATTGTTCGAGGAGTGAATTTCCAGAATTATCCCTGTAATGAAAATCAATCGTCAACAATTTTAAACTACGGTTATACCAGTTCTTATGTTGTATGTATGATGATTCCCTGTAAATTTATGGATGTAACTTTGGCCTAGAGAATTAGATTTAACTTTTGAACGAACCATTTGAAGTTTTAGTTCACGTTCTGAAAAAGCTGGGTTTAGTAAAGACGATGAATAGTGCTCTAAAGCATATTGTATTTCACTCCTCCATCGTAATAGAAAATAGATTAAGCTAACCATGTTTGAGTTGGTTTTCTGTTATAGTTAAACTAATTCTAGATCTATTTAAACACATCTTCATTGGCATTGAGAAGAACAAAAATTACAAATTTGAGAAGCCTAATTCGTGTCTTAGTTATGTGTTTAAGTTATTAATTGATCGTGATTTTCACATGTTACGCAAGCGCACGTATCGCTCAAGTAATACAAAAGATATCGATCCCACGAGGACTTATAACCTACGTTACTAATTATTGATAGTAAATAGTTAGGAGTATCTAATTGAAATGGAATTGTGATTGTTGGTTGAGTTGATTATAACTAAAGCAAAAAAAAATAAAATTATGATAAAATTCCAAAGGAAATCAATGAAGAGAAAACATCCAGAGTTGCGAATCAGCCCAGAATTATTCTAAAGATAAATTGGTATTCTTATAGTCGTGTATATATTGGCCCGTCAATCTGGAACACAAAATATCCACAAGCCTCTTTCGATGGTTATGTGCAAACATTCAGAATACACTAATTAACTATATTTCTATGTCAATTAATTAATCTCAAATTCATTAGAAACAAGTTCCAAAACTGGCTATACTCGCCCGACAGGTGTATTTCTATCCTGCAATGAAATCTCTAAAATGAGACCGTGTGCTATTGAATCTAAGGCTAAAATTAAAATCCTTTATCAAGTTCATTTAAGTTTACCACATCAATCCTATTGGTGATCAAGCAACAAGAAGAATTAAGATCAAGATTTAATAAACAAGCCAAAATATCACACAAGATATAAGAAAACTCAATTTATAAACTCATAAATTTCGGAGTTCATCACAACCCTATACTGTAAATTTAGATATTACACATACTAATAAACTCAAAATACATATTCAATAATAAACAAAACATTAAAGAGTTAAATTGATGTCGATTATAGGAAATAAACATTTGGATCAGTGTTTACCCTAGGTGGTGGGGTAATAGTATGGCAGAGTATAAAGCAATCTTATATTGTTGACTCCACCATGGAGGCTAAATATGTAACCGCTTGTGAAGCAGCTAAGGAAGCAGTAAGGCTCCGTAAGTTCTTAGGAGATCTGGAAGTAGTTCCAGATATAGATAAATCACTCACACTTTATTGTGATAATAGTGGTGCAGTGACTAATTCAAATGAACCAAGAAACCACAAGAGGGGAAAGCATATAGAGATGAAATATCATCTCATCATGGAGATAGTGCAGAGATGAGATGTTACAGTCACAAAGATTGCATCCGCAGATAACCTAGCTGATCTGTTTACAAAGACCTTGTCGGCTAAAATATTTGAAGGTCACCTAGATGGTCTAGGATTACGTGACATGTCTCATTTGCTCTAGTGCAAGTGGGAGATTGTTGGGATATATATGCCTTAGAGCTTCATGTAATGTAAACGGTATTTTATTTTATGAAATAAAATGATGCATTATTCATTTATCAAAGTGTTTGTTTTAATATCGCATATTATAAATTATCTTATTTACCCTAGATTACTCATGTGCCTTCAGACTTAGTGTATGAGTGTCAACGCAAGAGGATTTAAGTCTAAAGTTAGTAATCTAAAATAGTCCATAGAGAGCAAACAAAGCGGGTACTTTGTTTGTGGTTTATCTATAGCTGCGGTCCATTCTATAACTATTTGGCGACCTTGATCGGGGATCATCCATGTGAAGACATGAGAATGAAGGCGCCTTGTATGATAAGATCATATAAGAATGGACACAAATAGAAATGAGTTTCTTATAATATCTGTTAAATAAAGAAATTCATTTCGATCTACTAGATGGTCTTATATGGATTGATATTAATCCTGAGTGTACTACGAACAACTGCATGACAGGCTATGTCCTTTGATTTACAAAGGTGAGGTGGGTGTAGCAATCCCGACCAATAACTACAAATTTTGGGGACATGGTTTGGTATGCAGCTGGGGACGTTGTTACGTAGATATGAAGTTCACTCCTTCTTGCGAGAAGTAGAAGAGTATCTTCCTTAAGGGTTGATTCGGTACTTGAACGGTTTAAGCGCTCAAGTCTTTCTATTACAAATAGAAAGATTAACATTCATAATGGTCATGAATAAATCGTTCATTAGAGAATCAATGGTACTTAAGGTAAAAATAATTATAGGGGTATAAATGATATTATGAGCCGGCTCTTATTACGAGATACTCGTGAATGGTTAATCCATATGTAATGATTATATCGATGGACACCGACATAGTTCGACTTAATTTATCTATATGCGGCAACGAGAGTGCAGTTTTGGGTTTTTAATGGAATAACCCGGAGTTAATAATTAGGAATATTTAATTAAGAGCTTAATTAATATTCTGAGATTATTGAAGTTCAGAATCGTAGGTCCATTCGGTCCCCGTGCTAGCTCGATATATTATAGCAGATTAAATATAATTGGATTGTCCAATTATATACTCGCATATGAAAATATTATTAATATGATTAATAATATTATTTTGTCACACTTGAAACTATATGTTAAAATTTAATATATGATTTTAATAAATATATGATATTTAAACACATGTTATTAAAATATATAAGATATAATTTAATAGAAGTTCAAATTTGGAATTTCCAAATTTTGGGTTTTGGAAACCTTTGAATTCAATATGGAAGTTACACATTTTTTTAGGTGATAACTTATTAATTTTTGTAACATCTTTTCAATTATGGTAATTGAAAATTTGATGTTACAAAATTTTTTAAAATTCCTTACCTTGGCCGAATTTCACATAGGTGGAAAGGGGAAGTGTTTTGTTTATTTTGGAAATAAGAAACCTTAACTATAAAAAGAATTTTATTTTTTATTTTTTTCTTAGCTTAATCATTCTAACCCAAGCCTTCATCTTCTTGTTCTTCAACTTTCTCAACTGTTGAGAAAACTATAAAAGAATAAATGGAAATGACAATAGAAAATCTTGTGTGACTTTAATCTCTAAAATGTTTAGGGATTAGTTTTGTGAGTCGAGCTCACACTAGTTTCTATTGGTTGTGCCTTTTGCTGTTGTACCAAAATCCATCTTCTTCTTTCTCCCTTGACCCATGGCAGTGAGCATTGTTTTTGCTCACTGCCGCACATAGTGTTGGTGATTCAGGACTCGGTTTATTTTTCTTTTGATCTAGAAATTTTAGGGAACTTTAAGGGGTGTTTTGGGGCTGTGTTGGGGATATTTTTGGCTAAAAAATCAGACCTGTAATATAGCAGAAACTGATTCAATCAAGGGCTGATTTGGGCAGTGAGCTGGACACATTGTTGGGTTTTCTAGGTCAAACCAAGATCAAATTCAGCATTGAAATGTGCGAATACAACAAAGTAAAGTAGCGGAAATACTCACTTTGATTGGCTTTTGGATGCGATGAACACAAAAAAAAAATTCTCCTCCAAGCTTTTTCTCATTGTGTGATTCGGCCAAGCCCTTTTGATTTTGATCTTCAAGCTCCAAGCTTTGTGAATGATTCCATGCTCAAGGTTGGTTTCCCTATCACCTTTGAATGACTCATTTGAGTGCTAGCTCTTGAAAATTTGCAACAAATTTTCCAATTTTCCTTGGTGAGTTTCGGCCAAGCCTTATGCCAAGAGAGTGAGAGTGGCGTGAATGGAGAAAAGAGGAAGAATGAGAGAAAAATGAGTTGACTAGTAATTGATTTCCAAAATCAATTAATGATATACCAAAACCAATATTTTGATATACGTCAAAAATCTCACCAACTTGGAGTGTAAAACAAGCCATCACCCACCCACCAAATTCCATCACCATAAAGGTAAGTCAAATGACAAGTGATGTGACTTGTGATGTGACATGTGGGCCCCACACGATTCAAAATTCGAGTGGGCCCGCAAACACTCCCGGGCTCGGGTTCGCTAATTCCGAATTAACGAATTTTCTATTGCGACGTAATTAAATCAAATTTAATTAAATAATTATGCCTAGTAAAATTACTATTCACGTCGCTAGTGAATAAATTCTAAATTAACTCGTTCGCCCGAATTAAAATCTAATTTTAATTCCGCGTCGAAATCTAATTTCGTATAATATATCGAATATATATATATATATATATTATTTTATCGATTAATTCCAAATTAATCATTCTCTCTCTTTAAATAGTATTTTATCCCAGATAAAATTTCTCCGTAATTAATCCCAGATTAATTTTATGTCTCTTCTAATTAATCCCAGATTAATTATGTCCAAGTCATACGTCATTGGTGAATCTTCGGAAGTGACCCATGAGATCACTGGATATGTTGGCAGTAAATCCGGTCGTCGGACTATCCGAACACGTACGTACCTAGTACTACATTTTTACCGATTTACAAGACATGGTTGGCTTCTAGCAAAGCACCGTGCCTACCCAATTCTCCAGATATATTCTTAATGGAATATATAATTTGTATCAGGCGTATTATACGTAGTATTGAATAGTATGATCCACTATCAGATGTCACGTGCTAGGCCTGGGGCTGGAATTATGTCTGCCCCGTACGAAGCACATATCGGATCTCTGGTAACTAGTCTCTATAATTGGATAAACATGACCTAGTCATATTATCCCGATAGCTGCATCATACAAGAGTACCAGTTCCTTATCCTACGTGACCATCATCTCCATATGACTGGAGTGATACTTCCATCTTGACATCACACCCAATACACTACGATTCTCAATATACCCAGAAGAGGCGTACACAAAACCTGTTAAAGCCCTGGACGACCAAAACCAAAGTATATTGATTGTCGCAAGTATTAGCGATGTAAGTCTCAGGTTAAGACCAAATACACCTACCTTGATTCGGACTTCCATAGACACATAGTCATACTACCAATGGAATTCCGAGGGGTCTATCCAGAGCGAAGCTGTTTCCGTACAATCGGTAAACAAAACCTTCTATTACACTTGCATGAGTATCCAATACCCAAATATATGAGAACTATGTCGTTATGCTCCCATAACACGCACAAGTGCAATACTAGTCTATTCCGTACTAAAGATGTCCAATCTCGATACTACTACGACTAGGGATATTTTAATGATTAAACCATAGTGGATTAATATTGTCTCATATCTTATTAATCCGGAACTAATCATATGGACTTTTAACATTTATATATCCTGGTAATCCAATTACAAATAATAAAAGAGCAATTTCCTTTGTCACATAGTTAATTTGTACAACAACACAATGTTCTATACAAATAGTGATGCTATGGGTCATAATTGTCCAACAATCTCCCACTTGGCCTATAGCCAATCACTCAAGTGTCCTACACCTGAACTATGTACGGGTCGCTCAAATTTCGGATGAGAAACAGCTTTCGTCAGCGGATTTGCAAAATTATCATCTGATGCGATTTATTCGATCATCACATCGCCACGATGTATGATCCGAACGAATCAGATGAATAGTTTAAGTATATACTTGGATCGTTGATGAGACCATTAATTCTTTAGCCTGTGCTGTAGCCTAGCTCAGTTGCTAACAGAACTACTCCTATTCCAATTAGGATTATATAGATCCAAAGTGCTTCTATTGCTGCCTCTGCTGCAGCAATATTCCGCTTTGGTTGTTTATTCGGCAACAATATCTTGCTTGGAAGATTTCCACCTCACTGTTCCGTTATTCAAACTATATAATACCCTTATTCGACTTATAGTTGTTTTTGTCGATTTTGAAACTTGCAACAGTGAACCCAGTCACTTCAAGTTCTCCTTCTTCATAGCTTAAGAAAGCATCCTTAGTTCATCTAAGATACTTAAGGATGTTCTTAACATCAATCCAGTGACTATCACTTGGATTGGCCTGATTGTGACTCCATATGCACAAAGCATATGAGATACCAGGTCGCGTATATATATTTCAATGTACGAGTTCTCGGAGAGTGCCAACAACTTTTAGATCCATCCTAGTAGATCCCTATTCCTAGAATAAAGGTTGTCTCTCCTAAGTATTCTACGGAGAATTTTCATGAAAGCCAAGCTTTCACTGATTGTATTATGGGAATGTCATTTCCAAGAAATGATATATCATCATTATATAGGACAATCACTTTCAGTGCACTCCCACTAACCTCCTTATATACACAAGAATCATTTTCGTTTTGAATTAAATCATATACCATTATGATTACATCAAAATGATGGTTCCAAGAACGCAATGCTTGCTTCAATCCATAAATGGATCGAATAAACCTGCAAACCTTGTTTGCTCGTTTTGGTATGACAAAATCGTCAGGATGTTGTAAACATCCTCTAAAAGGTTTCCGTTTAAGGAAAACGATTTTAATGTTTAGCTGCCATATTTCATAAATGAAACATGCAACATAAGCAAGCATTATCCAAATGGATTTAATCATGGCAACGGATAAAAGGTTTCGTCGTAATCGACACAATGTTGATAACGATACCTTTTCGCTACAAGCCTAGCTTTGTACGTTGGTATGTTGCCATCCATGTTTGTCTTCCTTGAAGACTCATATAGTACCAATAGGCACAATGCCTTCAGGTACAACAACCTGTGTCTAAACTTGGTTGGTATACATGGAATCCATTTCGAACTTCATGGCATTTTGCCATAATAGGGAGTCGATACCTTGTATCACTTCCTCATACGTAGTCGGTTCGTGTTCCTCAATAAGATTGACATTTTTATGAGGTGAGATCAGAAACCCATACCTCCCAGGTTGTTTTCTGACTCTCTCCGACTTACGTTGATCTTGTGTATTCGAAGATTGTGGTACAATTTCATCCCTGATGAACTATTTATGTTTCGTTAAGGAATCGGTGCCTGAAACAGTATTACTCTGATTTTCATCGAGTTTTACTTTCCTCCCACTTACCACTGCATATTGGTATTCCTCTTAGGAAAACCGCATGGAGAGCAACAATTACATTGTTCTCTTGTGAGTTGTATAAGTACTATACTTTGGTTATCCTAGGATAACCTATAAATTATGTACTTATCCGATTTGGGTTCTAGTTTGGTATCATCCAAACATATGCCTAGCATTCCCAAATCTTCAGGAATAAGAAAACCCTGTTTATTTCCTGTTCATATCTAATATGAAGTCTGTCTAAAAGATTTTCATGGAACCTTATTCAAAATAAGTGTTGCACTATTAAATGTGTATCCCTAGAAGGAAAATGGTAGCTCAGAGCGACTCTTAATTAACCTTATCATGTCCAAAAAAATTTGGTTTCTCTGTTCGGACACATTGTCAAATTGAGGTGTTCTGGGAGGAGTCCACTGTGAAATAATACTATACTCTTTCAAATAATTGAGAAGCTTATTGCTTAAGTATTTCCATCACGGTCTAACCGTGATAGTTTTAATACTCTTGCCGATCTGTTTTTATACTTTGTGTCGAAACTCTTTGAATTTATCAAAAGTTTCCGATTTATGTTTCACAAGAAACACATAACCATAACGCGATGCCACATCCGTAAAGGTTACGAAGCATTCATATCCACCTCTAGCCTAGCTAGACATGGGCCCACTTATAGTTGGACAATTATGACCCATAGCATCACTATTTGTACAGAACATGGTGTTGTTGTACAAATTAACTATGTGACAAAGGAAATTGCTCTTTTATCATTTGTAATTTAGATTACCAGGATATATAAATGATAAAAGTCTATATGATTAGTTCCGGATTGAGATGATATGAGACAGTATCAATCCACGAAGGTTTAATCATTAAAACATCCATAGTCGGAGTATTATCGAGATTGGACATCGATAATGCGGAATAGACTAGTATTACACTTATGCGTGTTATGGGAGCATAACGACATAATTCTCATATATTTGGGTATTGGATACTCATGCAAGTGTAATAGGAGGTTGTGTTTACCGATGGTACGGAAACAGCTTCGCTTTGGATAGACCCCTCGGAATTCCATTGGTAGTATGAGTATGTGTCTATGGAAGTCCGAATCAGGGTAGGTGTATTTGGTTTTAACCTGAGACTTGCACAGCTAATACTTGCGATAATCAATATACTTTGGTTTTGGTCATCCAGGGCTTTAATCGGTGCTGTGTATGCCTCTTCTGGGTATATTGAGAATCGTTGTGTATTGGGTGTGATGTCAAGATGGAAGTATCACTCCAGTCATAGTGGAGATGATGGTCACATAGGATACGGAACTGGTGCTCTTATATGTTGCAGCTATCGGGATAATATGACTAGGTCATGTTTATCCGATTATATAGACTAGTTTCCAGAGATCCGATATGTGCTTCGTACGAGGTAGACACAAATCCAGCCCCAAGCCTAGCACGAGACATCTGATACTGGATCGCAATATGCAATACTACGTATACTACGCCTGATACAGATTACATATTCCTTTAAGAATATTTCTGGAGAATTGGGTAGGCATGGTGTTTTGCTAGAAGCCAACCATGTCTTGTAAATCGGTAAAAACGTAGTACTAGGTACGTACGTGTTTGAATAGTCTGACGATCGGATTTACTGCCAACATATCCGGGGATCTCATGGGTCGCTTCCCGAAGATTCACCGATGACGTATGACTCGCACATTATTAATCTGGGATTAATTAAAAGAGAGGGAAAATTAATCTGGGATTAATTACGGAGATATTTTATCTGGGATAAAATATTATTTAAAGAGTGAGAACGATTAATTTGGAATTAATCGATAAATTAATATATTCGATATATTACATGAAATTGGATTTCGACGCGGAATTAAAATTAGATTTTAATTCGGGCAAACGAGTTAATTTAGAATTAATTCGCTAGAGATGTGAATAGTAATTTTGCTAGGCATAGTTATTTAATTAAATTTGATTTAATTACGTCGCAACGGAAAATTTGTTAATTCGGAATTAGCAAACCCGAGCCCGAGAGTGTTTACGGGACCACTCGCATTTAGAATCAAGTGGAGCACACAAGTCACATCACGCGTCACATCATTAGTCATTCTTATGATGTAATTAACATCACTTTGAGTGATGAGATGCTTGTCACTTGTGATTGATGGGGGTGGTTGAAAGTTTTAATGCTTGTTCCAATTTTTGAAAGTTGAATTTTGGTATTAGATTTTTGAGATCTAAAAACAAACATATAAATAACTCTTCCTCTCTCTCTCCCTCCTTATACCTCACGGCACAAGGTGCCATTTTCTCTCAAATCTCTCCTTGGCCGAGAGATGCAAGAAGCTTAAGGGAATTTTGTGGCAAAATTTCCAAGTGCTAGCACACCAAAGCAGTCTCACAAATGTGATAGGGAAACCAACTCTTGAGCATGGAATCCATTTACAAAGCTTGGAGCTTGGAGCATAAAGGAGAGCTATGGCCGAATCTTGGAGGAGCACAAAATGGAGGCTTGGTCGAGAGCTTCAATGGAGGAGTAAAAGTTTTGTGTTCGACGCATCGCTAATCCGTTCATTGTAAGTATGATTCTGCCATACTTATTTATTGTATTCACTTATTTTCATTGCTTGAATGATCTTGGGACTATAGTAGAAACCCAACAATGGTATCAGAGCCTTATTTAAGCATGAAATTGGATTTAGGGTAAAATTGGGTAAAATTGATTTAAGCATGTTTGGATGAAATTGATTGTTTGAGTATGCTTGAATGATGATAACATAGTGTTATGCATGATCAATTTGATGAAAATTGAATTGGATCAAATTTTCCCCAAATTATTGGCTTGGCCGAAAGTTGGACTTGCCCTAATGTCATGGTAATTTTGTTTTTTGAATCATTGGATGAGTTTGAAAGACTTGAGAAATGTTGATTTAGGATTTAATTGGATTGAATTCGGAATCTGACAATAAAACCCTAATTGCCGTGAGTTGAAGCATGGAAAATGAATTGATTTTTTGATTCAATTGTGTTGGACATGTGTTGATGATAATAAGCATGATTAATTATATAAATTGGTATTTTGGAAATGTTAATTTGGTTAATTAATCATGGCTATTGACCGGCGTAAACACACACGTATAACGCAAGCGCACGTATCGTTCAAGTAGTATAAAAATATCGATCCCACGAGGACTTAATTCCTACTGTTGTTATTAATTGTTGAATCTATTTATTTACAAATATCTAATTAAATGGAGAAGAGAATGATTGTTTGATTGGTTGAATGTGGTTTTACAAAATAAATAAATAAATAAAAAGACAAAAGAAAATACTAAGGAAAATAACAAAAGACACAAAGATCTAGGGTTGTGAATCATTCTAATATCGTTTAAAAGATGAAGTGGTTATTTTATGTTTGTGTAATAAATCAGTTTACTAACCTGGAACACTAAATTATGCAAAAGCCTCTATCGATGGTCAGACGCAAATACCCAGTTTAACCCAATTGAACCATATGTCTATGTCAACCAAATTATCTGGATTCATTAAGTTTAAGTTCCAATTATGGCTACCCCCACCCGACAGGTATATTCCTATCCTGTAAGGAAATCTATTAAAGGGTTATCTATCCTCAAGGAAGATCGTGGGCTATTAAGTCTAAGGCTGAAACCTAAAATCCCTATGTCTAGTTCATTTTAGATTTACCACATCAATCTTATTGGTGATCAGACAACAAGAAGCATTAAGCTTAAGACTTAATAAGTAAACCTTTAAATTACCCAAACTATAAAATAACCTCTTATAAACCGGTGATATTAAAATTCATCACAACCCCTAGATAGCTAACACATAACTAGGACTAGTAAAGACATAAAAGTAAAAGACATAAAGTAAGCTGAAAAGTAAAATACAATTAAATGCTAAGGTAAAAGAATTACTTTTACTACTACTAATTTAGATATCTCCCATAAAATAATATATAAACTTGTGATAATAATACCAACCGACCATATAGGCGGTATTCTTATTAAGTCAAATTAAGTCCAACCAGCCATAAAGGCGGAACCAAAATTAAATTGCCAACCGACCAATCTGGCGGTATCCTTTATTAGTCAGGTTTAAACCAGATTAAAATGAATTACCAACCGACCAATCTGGTGGTATCCTTTTTAAGTCAATATTTTAAATAGTGAATATATTATTTTTAAGGGAGATTAATCTAAATAGTAACAGTAAAAGAATTACCTTTCACCCTAGCTGGAGAAGTTACCTCCTCATGGTAAATAGTAAAAACTGTAAAAAGTAAAAAGTAAAAAGTAAAAATTAAATTACTATTATTACAAAAAGTAATTAAAATTATTTACAAAACTAAAAACTAAAAATAAAAAAAAAACTAAAAACTAAAGAATCTAGAGAGAGAAGCTCTCTCTTTAGAAGGAATTGAAGAGAGAGGAAGGTGCACTGAATTCTGAAATCTCGAGCTCAATTTATAGAAAAATTTGGTTCCAGCGTCGCGACGCCAGGTCGTCAGCGTCGCGACGCCGGATTTGTCGACGTGGCACGCTCTGGTTCGCTGGTTTGAAGATTCTGGATAAGGTGACACGTGGCAGAGTGGTTGGGCTTCAATTATTGTGACACGTGGCGGCTTCTGATTGGTCGCTGAGATTCTTATCCGCCACGTGTCAGATAAGGATAGGATACTCAATTATTGATGCTGACGTGGCGATGACGTGGCGGTGACGTGGCGATGACGTGGCGACACGTGGGAAAGAGCCTGTCGGCACCTTAGAATTGCGACACGTGGCGACACGTGTCACGCTGTGATTGGCTAATGCTGACGTGGCAAGTTGACTTGGTTGACCTTGTGACGTGGCGCATGACGTGGCGTGACACATGGCGAAGTTGACTTTTTGACCGATGACATGGCTGATGACGAGTCGACACGTGTCAACTCTGAGTGTCGGCAGCATATGATGATGACACGTGGCACGGCGCACGTTAGCAGATCGGCTGTGATGGTGACACGTGGCACGGCGCATTTTAGCAAAGTCAAACTTTTCTCAGATTCTGATTTGTGGACCCGGCGCACGTTAGCACTGTTCGGCGCATTTTAGACGTCGCGACGCGGAAGTCTGGGCGTCGCGACGCGTAGAAGACCAAAATATCCCTGTTGACGCATTTTTGTCCGTTTTTGCCCCAAATTGCCTCCAATGCTTTCCAAACTTTATTTTATCTACAAAATAACACAAAACATATCAAAACGTTCACAAAACTCAAGAAACTATACAAAATATTAGGTTAAATGAGTAGGAATAAGTGATATAAATACCACTCATCACACCCCCAAACCTAACATTTTTCTAGTCCTCGAGCAAAACTGAAAATAAAATAACATGAAAATAAAATTAACTAAGCCACTTTCGTAGGGATCACAGTTGCATTTAGCATATGCAACAAGCCTTTAAACCCCTAGGTGTCCCTAGTGGACGAGTTGTAGTCTCGTGAGGGTTTACAGCAATGATACCCACAAACATTTTTACAAAAGTAAAAAGTTAGTTAAAACTAATGCACACAAAAGCAAAAAGACAAGCGAAAAGAGAATAAAGATGTTAGTGACTAATCAGGTGAAACTTCTACTCCAAGTTACTAGTTGTTTTGTTTTATTCTAAATTACCGAATAAGTAAATTCTCCGATTATTTTTACCATTCTTCATATACACAGCCAACAAAATATTAATCAACTCATTTTTGCCCACAACAGTCATAAGTGCAGTTGATAAGAGAGTAATATTTTTGTCCTAAAGTTCTATCAGATTTCACACCTTTTTTATAGCAATGGAATAATTTTTCTGATTTTTTGATTTTTTCTTTGATTTTTCACTTTTCTATTTTTTTATTTATATACAATATCTTCCATCTATGTAACGAGTGTTGGGTCGGTGGCTCCCAAACCAGTTGGCTTTAGGGCACCAGGTGTTAAGACACCCCTACGGACTTAATTACCCAGACTTCAGATATATATATTTTTTTGCAGCATCTTTGATCCATGTAACGAGCTTTGGGCCAGTGACTCCCAAACCAGTTGGTTTTAGGGCACTGGGTGTTAAAACACCCTTACAGACTTAATAACTCGGATCTCAGAAGTTTTTTTTTTTTTTTTTTTTTTTTTTTACTCCATTGCTTTTTTGAGATGCTTCCTCCAATTAAACTAGAGCACTGAATATTACAAACTTTTCAATTTTAGCTTATGTCTGCATGTTACTATATATGTTGATAATATTTGCTAACTGAACATATGAAGATTCCTTTTAGTCCGTTTTATGGAGAATCTACAAATTAAATAATTCAAAAGGAAATAAACAAAAATTAACTTGTTTCGAAATAGGTTTGAGATACGTCTCAGGAGTGGAAACTCCTTACTCGGCTATCTCTTACCAATTTCACTTTTTTAGTCAAAATAAAAACACAAAAACACAAATTATTTTTGTAATTTTTTGAAAATTTTTCAATTTTTTTTGTATTTTTCGAAAAATTTTGGACTAAAAATAAAAACAACATACAAACTAAAAACAAGGTACTGATCAACTAATTCCCTCCCCCAAACCTAAATGAGACATTGTCCCCAATGTCTTAAACAGTAAAAGGAGAGTTAAGAAGGTCGTACCTGGTTAGCTGAAATCTACAGGAAATTAAAGGTTAAGATCCAGATTAATTCGACGCCTCTTGCCACGATCGTCCTCAGACCAATTTATCTTTGATAGGATAGGGTCAACTTGTGGTTCATACGCTATGAGTTGGTCTATTAGATCCGGAGCATTTCTGGCAGTGAAGAGGAGTTCTTTCATAGGTTTCGACACGAACCCATTTCTCCGAGCATCATCAAGAAACACACAAAGAAAATCATAAAATCCATCAACGTTGAGCAGTCCAAGCGGTTTCTGGTGTATATTCAGGTTCGCCCAAGATAGAACTATAAAAATTTCCTCCAATGTGCCCAAGCCACCTGGCAAAGCAATAAAAGCATCAGCACGATTAATCATTTCTACCAATCGTTCAGACATACCTGGCACGATCAGTTCCTCTCCGTTTGATGAACCAATAAGATTTGCCTCTGCCAAGGGTTTTGGGATGATTCCCAAAACATGACTGCCTCCTTCCTGTACAGCCTTTGAAACGATCCCCATAAGTCCGAGATTGCCTCCGCCATATATTAAGTGCATATTCCTTGATGCTAAGACTCGACCCAATTCTTGTGCTGCCTCTATGTATTGTGGCTTAGTACCAACACTACTACCACAAAACACGCAGATGTTTTCAACTCGTCTTCTTGAAGTGGCTTCCATTTTTTTTTTTTATGTATTTCTTTTTCAAATCAGGATGCCTTCAAAAGTGTAATGACGGGCTGAATTTATAGTACCTGAAAAAGGGTGAGTATAATAGCACTAATATCTTCCAGAGGACGATTGTTAGCTAAACAACAAAAGAAATCGTGAAAGGTCAAAAAGTCTGGATCCTGTCTACGAAAATAAAGATAATTACAACAGAAAAGCAATCAAAGCAATAATTAAGGCAACGGAATTGTGTACGCAATACGCCACTCGCTCAGTATAAATTCATTAGGATGTGTCTCAGGATTTCATTCCTTACTCAGCCATCGCTAATGAATTGTTTCTTTTTTTTCTTTGATTGCGAAACACAATTCCTTCTGTCTAAAAATGCTCCGTTTGTGCTTTTCCCTACAAAACAAACACACACAAAATTAAAAAGTTCATACAAAATATGAAAACAAATATTACAACAAATTGCATGGGTTGCCTCCCTGCTAGCGCTAAATTTTTCGTCTTCGGCCAGACGTGACTGAAATTCATATGTTAAGGAGGTTTCAATGTCGTTTTAGATGTTCGATAAAAAACAATCCCGTGAGCGTTGCTTTTGAAGGGTCTCTTCCAACGGTAAAGTGGCAAAAAGAATTTTGTCTCATTCAGTGCTCGTGCCACCTTTTTGCTCCTTGTTGCTCCAGTGGTTCCTGCAAAGAAAGAAATAAAATCAGGAGGTCTCGTATGATGTTTGACTTGGAATGGAAGTTCCATTCTGTCAAGCTTCTGGTTGATATCTTTGATTTGTACTCTCCAAAACAGCAATGTTTCTCCTGAATGCTCTGGATCTTTATTAAGGTCAGACATTTGCTCCTCCATTTGCTCTGCTTCTTTCTCCACCTTTTCTTCACAGATGAATTGTAAAATTTTTGTATTCAGCTCTTCATCTGTCATCTGTGAAATACATGCTTCAAAATTGTCAACCAGAGGATGCAAAGATGTTTCTGACATTAGGTCTTCATCCTCTGATATGACTGGAATGGATGGTTCAGATAGATCTTCTTCAAACATCATGGTAAAACATGCTCCAAGATCTTCATTTTGAGGATTGAAATTTTGATCCTCCGTTGTTGGTGCAGTTGGTACAAATAAATCAGCTTCATCCTCGTCAGAATCTGAATAATAAAAGTCAAATTGAGACTTTACCTGTTCGGGCTCCTGAACTGATACCTCTGGTTGTTGATACTGCTCAGCCTCCTCCTCTGTTGAAGTGTCTTTGTGGATTTCTGGGTACTTGAAGGCTTCATCAGTGTCATCTGAAACTGGTTCTTGAGGTATGTAGTTCTGGTTTTCTGTTAATTGTCTCATTTGATCTGTCATCCTCTGAATGAATTCTGATTGTCTCTGAATACTTTCAAGTTGCTTCAGGCTTGTTTCAAGCATTGTATCCAACTTTTCGTCTCGTTTCTTGGAAAAAATTTGAGCATATCAATCAATTGTTCTTCCTCTGATGGTTCTGGTTTTTGTTGAGGATAGTAGGTGGATGGTGGATAAGATGGAAATTATGATAGTTCTTTGAAATATGTTGGCTTTTGATAGTTCTGCCACTCTGAAGGTATATACATTGATCGCTCGGGTGGTTACTATCACATCTCCCCCTTTCGTTCTGTTGAGCAAATGTAAATTGCTTGGTTCTGGCATACAGTGATAATTGTTGGGCTGGACAACAGGCCTCAGAAAACCGGACTGTTGCTCCCAGATGTGGGGTGTATCTTCTTGTAAAGCTCGTAATCTTTCAATCTCCCCAGTGTTCCATTTTTTTAATCACCTGAAAAATAAAAGAAATAAAAATTACAAAATAAAAGAAAGAAAATTAGATATAAGTAAATTAGATAGTTCAAAATTAACAACTCAAGAAAATTAAGTCCCCGGCAACGGCGCCAAAAACTTGACCAGCGTAAACACACACGTATAACGCAAGCGCACGTATCGTTCAAGTAGTATAAAAAATCGATCCCACGAGGACTTAATTCCTACTGTTGTTATTAATTGTTGAATCTATTTATTTACAAATATCTAATTAAATGGAGAAGAGAATGATTGTTTGATTGGTTGAATGTGGTTTTACAAAATAAATAAATAAATAAAAGACAAAAGAAAATACTAAGGAAAATAACAAAAGACACAAAGATCTAGGGTTGTGAATCATTCTAATATCATTTAAAAGATGAAGTGGTTATTTTATGTTTGTGTAATAAATCAGTTTACTAACCTGGAACACTAAATTATGCAAAAGCCTCTGTCGATGGTCAGACGCAAATACCCAGTTTAACCCAATTGAACCATATGTCTATGTCAACCAAATTATCTGGATTCATTAAGTTTAAGTTCCAATTATGGCTACCCCGCCCGACAGGTATATTCCTATCCTGTAAGGAAATCTATTAAGGGTTATCTATCCTCAAGGAAGATCGTGGGCTATTAAGTCTAAGGCTGAAACCTAAAATCCCTATGTCTAGTTCATTTTAGATTTACCACATCAATCTTATTGGATCAGACAACAAGAAGCATTAAGCTTAAGACTTAATAAGTAAACCTTTAAATTACCCAAACTATAAAATAACCTCTTATAAACCGGTGATATTAAAATTCATCACAACCCCTAGATAGCTAACACATAACTAGGACTAGTAAAGACATAAAAGTAAAAGACATAAAAGTAAAGCTGAAAAGTAAAATACAATAAAATGCTAAGGTAAAAGAAATTACTTTTACTACTACTAATTTAGATATCTCCCATAAAATAATATAAACTTGTGATAATAATACCAACCGACCATATAGGCGGTATCCTTATTAAGTCAAATTAAGTCCAACCAGCCATAAGGCGGAACCAAAATTAAATTGCCAACCGACCAATCTGGCGGTATCCTTTATTAGTCAGGTTTAAACCAGATTAAAATGAATTACCAACCGACCAATCTGGCGGTATCCTTTTTAAGTCAATATTTTAAATAGTGAATATATTATTTTTAAGGGAGATTAATCTAAATAGTAACAGTAAAAGAATTACCTTTCACCCTAGCTGGAGAAGTTACCTCCTCATGGTAAATAGTAAAACTGTAAAAAGTAAAAAGTAAAAGTAAAAATTAATTACTATTATTACAAAAAGTAATTAAAATTATTTACAAAACTAAAAACTAAAAATAAAAACTAAAGAATCTAGAGAGAGAAGCTCTCTCTTTAGAAGGAATTGAAGAGAGAGGAAGGTGCACCGAATTCTGAAATCTCAAGCTCAATTTATAGAAAAATTTGGTTCCTGCGTCGCGACGCCGGATTTGTCAACGTGGCACGCTCTGGTTCGCTGGTTTGAAGATTCTGGATAAGATGATAAGGTGACACGTGGCAGAGTGGTTGGGCTTCAATTATTGTGACACATGGCGGCTTCTGATTGGTCGCTGAGATTCTTATCCGCCACGTGTCAGATAAGGATAGGATACTCAATTATTGATGCTGACGTGGCGATGACGTGGCGATGACGTGGTGACACGTGGGAAAGAGACTGTCGGCACCTTAGAATTGCGACACGTGGCGACACGTGTCACGCTGTGATTGGCTGATGCTGACGTGGCAAGTTGACTTGGTTGACCTTGTGACGTGGCGCATGACGTGGCGTGACACATGGCGAAGTTGACTTTTTGACCGATGACATGGCTGATGACGAGGCGACACATGTCAACTCTGAGTGTCGGCAGCATATGATGATGACACGTGGCACGGCGCACGTTAGCAGATCGGCTGTGATGGTGACACGTGGCACGGCGCATTTTAGCAAAGTCAAACTTTTCTCAGATTCTGATTTGTGGACCCGGCGCACGTTAGCACTGTTCGGCGCATTTTAGACGTCGCGACGCGGAAGTCTGGGCGTCGCGACGTGCAGAAGACCAAAATATCCCTGTTGACGCATTTTTGTCCGTTTTTGCCCCAAATTGCCTCCAATGCTTTCCAAACTTTATTTTATCTACAAAATAACACAAAACATATCAAAACATTCACAAAACTCAAGAAACTATACAAAATATTAGGTTAAATGAGTGGGAATAAGTGATATAAATACCACTCATCAGCTATACACTTTAGATTAATTTAATTGTGAAATTTGTAATTTTATAATTTAATTAATTGGGCTTTATTTGGAATTGGGCTTATAAAGTTGTATTTGGGCTTAATGGGCTTGGTTGGGCCAAGTTTGGTTTAGCTTAATTGGTTGGATCCAATTGGGCCCAAAACCATATCCATAAAGTCCAAATATAATATAATGGACCTTTAAAATTTTAATTGGGCCTAATGGGCCTAAATTGGTTTCTTGGAAAATAAGGGTGATTCCTTAAATGGGCTTTGGTATTTGGGTTTGACCCATATTGACCAAAGTCCATGCCTTAAGAAATTAATTGAAAGCCCATTGGACTTTAATTAAATTGACATTGGATGTTAATTAGGCTTTGAGACCCGAAAAGATTAGATTTAGAATCTAAGTCGCTAAAGGCACATTAATAAAATGTAATTATTTAATTTGGAATTAAATATAGAATTAGTATTAAATAAAATTTAAATTGGATTTAATGTTGTAGTTTAATATAATTTGAGAATTCGTACTTTGAGTACTTATTCTTAAAACGAGTCGGACTCGCACAAAATCAAATCGTTGTTTGAACATTGGATGGTCATTAATTTCAGATTAATTAATTGGATTAGATTGATTGATAACATGCTTTGTGTGAATACATGGATGTGATGTATGAATAATGTATATCGGATGGATATTAGATGGGTAAGGGCAAATTTAGAAATTGTTGTAATAAATTTAGAATTTATTAAATTGGACCTGCGTGTCCAGCCTATTACCTATTGATTCTTTGTATTTCTCTTCTCACCTATTACCCTCAATGTAAATGAGGTTTCTTTAGAAGTGTTATGTAATTGGGTAGAAGTAAGATTTGTGCTAGTGGGAGAGAGGAAATGGAGAGATTTGTTCTAGGAACAAGTTGTTTTAAATATCCATCTGCATATCATTATTAATTTATTTACGCGCCTTATTATGTTTTTTTTTTTAGAATGCATGTTTAAGGGTGTATGATGGGACTTTAACAAAGATAATTAATTGGTTGCCAATTACGCGAAAAACCCTCAACACATATTAAACGTTTTTCCTTCCATTGAATGATTCATTCTCAAGATCCAAGATTGGCACTGGTTTGTTGGCCAAAGTCAAGACCTTTGTCCATCGCGGATGTGTTTGAATCATGAAGGCTTTGTTCCATATTGGTGTCTTATCCAAGTTGTGATTTGTTGGCCAAAGTCAAGATCACTTATTGTCCATCAACATCGATTATGAAGCTTTCCAAGGTCAATGGGTCCCGCTTAACTGGAATCATTAAGTTTGTTGTGCCAAAGCCAAGACTTAGTTGATTCAGAGGAAAAAGGTTAGGAAAATATATTGGATATATTGGCATATATATTGTATATATGTTTCGGATTTGGATGTCGACCTACTGGATCTAGGAATTGGATGAGATCCAATTGATCTTAGAGATCTACCTAGTTAAATATCATACAACTTGTTGGCCAAAGTCAAGGTTGTGTGTTATTTAACGGGAACCTAGCCCACTAGGAAACAAGGTTTCCCGAGTACTCAACAGAGGGTTAGAGGCTCGCCGAAAATAGTGGGAGGTAAGTATTAAATTTGCAAATTCGTTTAGATACTTGCCAATACGCGCTCATATCATTTTTCGTCATTTAAATAAATATATATTAGTTGGACTAATATTTAATCGTTGTTTTAATTAAACAGTTGGACTGTATTCAAACTACTTCAATTATAGTTGATTATATAATTGGATTATAGTAATCAATATATTTGAATTTAACCAAACAAATTATAGTTGATTATATAGTTAGACTATAGTAATCATTATAATAAATAGTACCTGAAATCGTTGATTGGATAGTTGGACTATAGCAATCAAGATAAATGAAAGATTAGCGTTTAAAACATAACCTGGGTAAAAATGTATTTAAACGGCTTTAATTTTCAAATTGGGAATAAAACCTCAGGATAGTCCTGGGAACTAAGAAGTTATTCTATTTGATAGAACACCTCTTGGGCCTAAGCCCGGAGTTGTGCAAATAGTAGAAAATGATCTTTGGAAGATTCATGTGATGATAACTTTAGTGCTCAATCCGTTATGCTTGCTGCAATGATACTTTAATTTCGTTATCAAAATAAGGATTAGATCCTTGTACTATGATGTTGAAATTAAAGGATCTTCATAGATCTATTCTTAGATCTTAGAAGTATGAATTGCAATAGAAGCTCTTTTGCTCACGTATGTCAGAGGGTACATCTGTTGAGCACTAGGTGTCGCAGATGATTGCTGACATCGATCATATAGGTTAGCTAGGCATTACCTATATGGCCGAGACTACCAAAGATTTGATCTTATAGTCTCTACCCGAAAGCTGGGGCAGGTTCATTTTGAACCTAGAGTAAATTCTTGGAGAGTTGATGGCTATGCTCTAGGAGGTATAGCCAGACCTTCTAAAAGGGGCAAAGGAAAAATCATCACAGTCTTCTGGGAAGAAAAATGACATATCCCAAGATGTCTGCCTAAACTTTGGCAAACGGGGCCACTGGATGCGTGACTGCCGTATGGACAAGGCAGACATGAAGGAATTAAAGGCGGGGCAAGGCTCCAGCTTCAAGTATGTTTAGTCATAAACATGTTCACTATTAGTTTCAAAATTGGATTTTGATACTAGATGTGGTACATAAGATATGTACTGATGTGCGGAATCTGCAGATTAGCATGATACTTACTTCAGTTGAGATTGATTTGCGAATTGGAAACTGGACGAAATTCGTTGTTTTAACCATAGAAACCTAAGTTTAGGAACTACCCTTTGGGTGTGTACTTAAATTAGGAAACTGTTATAATGTACCTAGTTCGACTAGAAACATTATCACTATATCATAGTATAACTCGTTGCGAGTATACCTTTATATTCTAGAATACTAAAGTGCGCCCATATCTAGCTAGGCTAGAGGTGGATATGAACGCTTCGTAACCTTTACGGATGTGGCATCACGTTATGGTTGTGTGTTTCTTTTGAAATATAAATCGGAAACTTTTGATAAATTCAAAGAGTTTCGACACGAAGTAAACAAACAGATCGGCTAAAGTATTAAAACCGTCACGGTTAGACCGTGATGGAAAATACTTAAGCAATAAGTTTCTCAAATACTTGAAAGAGTACCGTATTCTTTCAATATAGACTCCTCACGAAACACCTCAATTTGATTGTGTGTCCGAACTGAGAAACCGAACCTTGTTGGACATGATAAGGTTAATCATGAGTTGATCTGAGCTATCATTTTCCTTCTGGGGATACGCATTAAACATTGCAACACTTATTTTGAATAAGGTTCCATAAAAATCTGTTAGACAGATTTCATATTAGATATGAACAGGAAAGAAACTGGGTTTTCTTATTCCTGAAGATTTGGGAATGCTAGGCATATGTTTGGATGATACCAAACTAAAACCCAAATTGGATAAGTGCCTAATTGTAGGTTATCCTAGGGAAACCAAAGTATAGTACTTATACAACTCACTAGAGAACAATGTAATTGTTGCTCGTCATGCGGTTTTCCTAAGAGGAATACCTATATGTAGTGGTAAATGGGAGGAAAGTAAAACTCGATGAAAATCGGAGTAATATTGTTCCTGGCACCGATTCCTTAATGGAACATAAACAGTTCATCAAGGATGAAACTGTACCACAATCTCGAATACACAAGAACCGCGTAAGTCGGAGAGAGTTAGAAAACAACCTGGGAGGTATGGGTTTCTGATCTCACCTCATAAAGATGTCAATCTTATTGAGGAATAGGAACTGACTACGTATGAGGAAATGATACAAGTATCGACTCCCAATTATGGAAAAGTGCCATGATGTCCGAAATGGATTCCATGTATACCAATAAGTTTGGATACTAGTTAATGTACCGAAAGGCATTGTGCCTATTGGTACTGTATTAGTCTTCAAGGAAGACATACATGGATGGCAACATACCAACGTACTAAGTTAGGCTTGTAGCGAAAAGCTATCGTTATCAACATTGTGTCGATTATGACGAAACCTTTTATTCGTTGCCATGGTTAAATCCATTTGGATAATGCTTGCTAATGATGCATGTTTCATTTATGAAATATGGCAGCTAAACGTCAAAATCGCTTTCCTTAAACGGAAACCTTGGGGAGGATGTTTACAACATCCTAAAAATTTTTGTTGGACAGTTATGACCCATAGCGTCAATATTTGTACAGATCATGGTGTTGTTGTTCAAATTAACTATGTGACAAAGGAAATTGCTCTTTTATCATTTGTGATTAGATCACCAAAGATGTATAAATGATAGAAGGTCCTTATGATTAGTTCCTGGATTGAGATGATATGGGACAGTATCAATCCACGAAGGTTTAATCATTAAATACCCTTAGTCATAGTATTATCGAGATTGGACATCGATAATGCGTAAAAGACTAGTATTACACTTGTGCGCGTTGTGAGGGCATAACATCATAGTTCTCATATATTTGGGTATAGGATACTCATGCAAGTGTAGTAGGAGGTTGTGTTTTACCGATGGTACGGAAAACAGCTTTGCTTTGGATAGACCCCTCGGAATTCCATTGGTAGTATGACTATGTGTCTATGGAAGTCCGAATCAGGGTAGGTGTATTTGGTCTTAACCTGAGACTTGCACCGCTAATACTTGCGACAATCAATATACTTTGGTTTTGGTCGTCCAGGGCTTTAACAGGTTCTGTGTACGCCTCTGCTGGGTATATTGAGAATCGTAGTGTGTTGGGTGTGATGTCAAGACGGAAGTATCACTCCAGTCATAGTGGAGATGATGGTCACACAGGATACGGTACTGGTTCTCTTATGTACTGCAGTCATCGGGATAATATGACTAGGTCATGATTATCCAATATAGAGACTAGTTACCAGAGATCTGATATGTGCTTCGTACGGGGCAGACACATTTCCAGCCCCAGGCCTTGCATGTGACATCCGATGCTGGATCGAAATACGTAATACTACGTATACTACGCCTGATATAGATCACATATTCATGTAAGGATATTTCTGGAGAATTGGGTAGGCAGGCGCATTGCTAGAAGCCAACCTTGTCTTGTAAATCGGTATAAACGTAGTACTAGGTACTTACGTGTTCGGATAGTCCGACGACTGAATTTACTGCCAACATATCCGGGGATCTCATGGGTCGCTTCCCGAAGATTCACCGATGACGTATGACTCGCATTTTATTAATCTGGGATTAATTAGATGGGTGAGAAAATTAATCTTGGATTAATTGCGGAGATATTTTATCTGGGATAAAATATCATTTTAAAAGAGAGAACGATTAATTTGGAATTAATCGATAAAATAATATATTCGATATATTATACGAAATTGGATTTCGACGCGGAATTAAAATTAGATTTTAATTCGGGCAACGAGTTAATTTAGAATTAATTCGTTAGCGATGTGAATAGTGATTTTTCTAGGCATAATTATTTAATTGCGTCGCAACGGAAAATTCATTAATTTGGAATTAGCGAACCCGAGCCCGAGAGTGTTTGCGAGCGCACTCGTATTTCGAATTCAAGTGCGGCCCGCAAGTCACATCAAGCGTCAAATCACTAGTCGCATCAAGCGTCAAATCACTTTTCACTTTGAGTGATGTGATGTGACAACTTGTCACTTGATTGAGTGATATGAATAGTTGATGTAGTGGTTGTAGCCTTTAATGGCCTTGAATTTTTGGAAAAGCATAAATTGGTAAATGAATTTAAAAATTGATTAAGTGTATTAGATACATAATTTTCACCAACCAACTCTCTCTCTCAACTCTTCTCCCTCTCTCACACGGTCTAGGACCATTTTTTCTCTTCATTTTTCTAGTTTTCTGCTGTGAACTTGAAGGAGAAGCCATGGTGATTTTGTGGCAAAATAACCAAGTGCTAGCACATATTTGGAGACATACAAAGGTGGTTTGGAAACCCACTTGTGAGCATGGAATCACATCACGAAAGCTTGGAGCTTGGAAGATGATCCATGGCCGAAAATTTGGAGACAAAACCAGTGGACTGCCGAGAGCTCAATGAGGGCCAAGAAAAGTTTTGTTCTTCACTGCATCGCCTCAACCAATCGATGTAAGTATTCCACAACTTCTTCGTGTATTCGTACTTGTGTTTCATTGCTTTAATCGGTCCTCGGGACCATAGAATTTCCCAACAATGGTATGAGAGCGAGTAGTAAAAGCATGAAACTTAAATTTAGGGTTAAAATTGGGGGTAAATTGATTTTGAGCATGATTTGGTTAAATTAATTGATTGAGTATGCTTAAATGATGTTTAATTGAAGTTTGATTGGATCAATTCATGAAATATTGTTTGGAAAAAATTGCCCAAAAATATTGGCTTGGCCGAATATGAAGCTTGCCCTAATGTCTTGGAATTTTTGATTTTTGATTCATTGGATGACTTGAAATCAATTGGGATCTTGATTTAATGTTGAATTGGATTCTATTGGATTGGATTTAAAATTGGACATATAAATCCCTAATTGCCGAGACAATATAGCATGGTATATGGGTTTGATTTTGTTAAAATGTGTTGGACATGTTTTAATGTTGATGAGCATGATTAATTAGGCTAATGGTGTTTTGGAAATATTGATTTGGGTAATTAATTATGCTATCACTTTGAGTAATTAAATTATGAATTTGGAATTTTGGAATTTATTATGTTGGGCTTAAATTGGATTTGGGCTTAAAAAGGTTGTAATTGGGCTAATTGGGCTTGGTTGTACCAAGATGGGTTTAGGCTAAATTGGTTGGATCCAATTGGGCCCAAAACCACATCCATAAAGTCCAATTATGACTAATGGACCTTTATATTTAATTAGGCCTAATGGGCCTAAATTGGTTTCTAGGCATATAAGGGTGATTCTTTTAAATGGGCTTAGTCTTTGGGTTTGACCCAAGTTGACCAAAAGTCCATGCCTTAAGAAATAATTAAAAGCCCATTGGACTTTAATTAAATTAACATTGGATGTTAATCGGGCTTTGAGACCATAACGATTAAATTTGGAATTTAAGTCGTAAAGGTTTATTAATAAAGTGTAATATTTAATTTGGAATTAAATAGGCGAATTAGTATTAAATACAAATTAAATTGGATTTAATATTGCAGTTTAATTTAATTCATGAATTCGTACTTTGAGTACTTATTCGCAAAACGAGTTTGACTCGCGCAAAATCAAATCGTTGTTTGAACATTGGATGGTCATTAATTATCAGATTAATTAATTGGATTAGATTGATTGATAACATGCTTGTGTGAATACATGGTTGCGATGCATGAATAATAGATATCGGATGGATATTAGATGGGTGGGGCAATTTTAGAAATTGTTGTAATAAATTTAGAATTTATTAATTGGACCTGCGTGTCCAGCCTATTACCTCCTTACTCTTTGTATTTCTCTTCTCACATATTCCCCTCAATGCAAATGAGGTTTCTTTAGAAGTGTTATGTAACGGGTAGAAGTAATACTTGTGCTAGCGGGAGAGAGGAAAGAGAGAGATTTGATCTAGGATCATGTGTTAAGTATCAGGCATATCACTTCCGTATTATGTGTTATATTATGTTTATTTACGCGCCTTATTATGTGTTTAGAATGCATGTTAAGGTGTATGATGATGAGACCTTAACAAAGATAATAAATTGGTTGTCAATTTGTACGCGAAAACCCTCACATAATATTAAGCGTTTTCCTTCCATGAGTGATTCTTACTCAAGATCCAAGACTGTCATTGGTTTGTTGGCCAAAGTCAAGGAATTTTCCGTCGAGGATGTGTTTGAATCATGAAGGCTTTGTTCCATATCAGTGTCTTGTCCAAGTTGTGATTTGTTGGCCAAAGTCAAGATCACTTCTTGTCCATCGACATTGATTACGAAGCTTTCCATGGTCAATGGGTCCCACTTAACTGGGATCATTAAGCTTGTTGTGCCAAAGCCACTGCTTAATTGATTCAGAGGAAAAAAATTAGGCAATATATTGGATGTATTGGCATATATAGGATATATGTTTCGGACTTGGATGTCCACCTACTGGATCTAGGAATTGGATTGGATCCAATTGATCTTAGAGATCTACCTAGTTAATTATCATACAATTTGTTGGCCAAAGTCAAGATTGTGTGATATTTAACGGGATCCTAGCCCACTAGGAAACAAGGTTTCCCGAGTACTCCACATAAGGTTAGAGGGTCGCCGAAAAATAGTGGGAGGCAAGTATTCAATTTTCAATATTCGTTTAGTTACTTGCCATACGCGCTCAAATAAATTATTTATTAGTTGGACTAATATTTAATTGTTGTTTTAATAAAACAGTTGGACTGAATTCAAACTATTTCAATTAATAGTTGATTTTATAATTGGATTATAGTAATCAATATAATGAATTTAATCTATTAAATATAGTTGATTATATAGTTGGACTATAGTAATCATTATAATAAATAGTACCTAAATCGTTGATTTAATAGTTGGACTATATGAATCAAGATAAATTGAAAGATTAGTGTTTAAAACATAATCCTGGGTGAAAATGTATTTAAACGACTTTAATTTTCAAATTGGGAATAAAATTTCAGGATGGTCCTGGAAACTAATAAGTTACTTTATTTGATAAAATAACATCTTAAGCCTAAGCCCAGATTTAAGCAAATAGTAGAGCATAATATTTGGAAGATTATGTGATGATAACTTTAGTGTTTAATCCATTATGCTTGCCGCATTAGACTCCTTAATTTCTTAATCAGAATTAAGGATTAGATCCTTATAGTATGATAATGAAATTGAAAGATCTTCATAAATCTATTCTTAGATCTTAGAAGAACTAATTGCAATAGAAAACTGTTGGAGAGTTAATGGCTATTCTCAATGAGACAAAACCAAAGTTTGCAATAAGGCAAGAAGCGCAAGGCGCATCTCACTTCGACGTTCCGGAAGGCTAAGGCTTGGCCAAAGGCTTCTGGAGTGTGGAAAAGGGCAAAGGCAAAGTCATTAGAATCTTCTGGGAAGATAAAGGACATATCCCAAAATGTCTGCCTAAATTGTGGCAAACGGGATCGCGGAAGCGTGACTGCCGTTTGGACAAGGCAGACATGAAGGAATTGAAGAACGAGCAAGGCTCTAACTTCAAATATGTTTGTCATAAATATGTTCAATACTAGTATTAAAATTGGATTTTAGATACTTAGTGTGATACATAAATATGTACTTATGTGCAGAATCTGCTATGAGCAGGATACTGACTTCAGTTGAGAGTAATCTGCGAATCGGAAACGGGACAACTGTCGCTGTTTTAACCGTAGATACCTAAGTTTAGGAACTACCCTCGGGTGTGTACTTAAATTAGGAAACTGTTAAAATGTAACTAGTTTGACTAGATACATTATCTCTATATCCGGGTATAATCCGTTGCGGATATACCTTTATATTCTAGAACACTAAAGTATTTTATTTTATAAAGATGATATTTAGATAAACACATTAGATGTGAATAACAGTATTTATATTTTGAATATAAATAAATCTCAAACGTATAACATGATAAACAAATAGCTCAAACTGAATTAATCAGTTGAGACTTATTTGTGGCATTGTTGTCTGGGACACAATTAACAAGACTCGTATATCCACACTTTTGAAGAGTGGGTACTAGGACAAATTTCATTTCATTCAAATAATGTCTACGAATCTAGTTTATTGGGCAAAGTGCCTATAACACTATTTACTTGGTAAAAGTGTAAATGCCACCGATCTGTTAGCCCTCGTTCATAGTGACGTAAGTGGGCCCATATCTAGCTAGGCTAGAGGTGGATATGAATGTTTCGTGACCTTACGGATGTGGCATCGCGTTATGGTTATGTGTTTCTTTTGAAACACAAATCGGAAACTTTTAAAGTTTCGACACGAAATAGACAAATAGATCAGCTAAAGTATTAAACCATCACGGTTAGACCATGATGAAAATACTTAAGCAATAAGTTTCTCATATACTTGAAAGATTATAGTATTCTTTCAATGAGGACTCCTCCCGGAACACGTCATCTTGACGGTGTGTCCGAACGAATAAACCAAATTTTGTTAGACATGATAAGGTTAATCATGAGTCGCTCTGAGCTACAATTTCCTTCAACGGATACGCATAAACAGTGCATAACTTATTTATAATAAGGTTCCATAAAAATCTGTTTGACAGACCTATATTAGATATGAACAGGAAAGAAACAAAGTTTTCTCATTCCTGAAGATTTGGGTATGCTAGGCATATGTTTGGATGATACCAAACTAAAACCCAATCGGATAAGTGCCCAAGTTGTGGTTATCCTAGGGAAACCAAAGTATAGTACTTATACAACACACAAGAGAACAATGTAATTGTTGTTCGCCATGCGGTTTTCCTAAGAGGAATACCGATATGCAGTGGTAAGTGGGAGGAAAGTAAAACTCGATGTAAATCGGAGTAATACTATTCCAGGCACCGATTCAGATTGGAACATATATAGTTCATCAAGGATGTAACTATACCAGTAATCTTCGAATACACAAGAACCGCGTAAGTCGGAGAGAGTCAGAAAACAACCTATGGTATAGGTTTCTGATCTCACCTCAAAACGATGGAATCTTATTGAGGAATACGAACTGACTACGTATGAGGAAGTGATACAAGGTATCGACTCCCTATTATGGCAAAGTGCCATGATATCCGAAATGGATTCCATGTATACCAACTAAGTTTGGACACTAGTTGTTGTACCGCAAGGCATTGTGCCTATTGGTACTATATAAGTCTTCAAGGAAGACATACGTGGAAGGCAACATACCAACGTATAAAGCTAGGCTTGTAGCGAAAAGGTATCGTTATCAACATTGTGTCGATTACGATGAAACCTTTTACCTATTGCCACGGTAGATCCATTTGGATAGTGCTTGCTAATGCTGCATGTTTCATTTATGAAATATGTCAGCTAGATGCCAAAACCGCTTTCCTTAACGTAAACCTTTTGGAGGATGTTTACAACATCCTGACGGTTTTGTCGTACCAAAACTAGCAAATAAGGTTTGCAGGTAATTCGATCCATGGATGGATTGATGTAAGCATTGAGTTCTTGGAATTATCGTTTTGATGTAATCATAATGGTATATGATTTAATTCAAAACGAAAATGATTCGTGTGTATATAAGAGGGTTAGTGGGAGCGCACTGAAAGTGACTGTCCTATAAATAATGATAATATGTATCATTTCTTGGAAATGATATTCCCAAATACAATCGGTAAAAGCTAGGCTTTCGAGAAAATTCTCCATAGAATTCTTGGGAGAAACAACCTTTATTCTAGGAATAAAGATCTACTGGGATAGATTTAAAGTTGTTAACACTCTCCGAGAACTTGTACATTGAAATAAATGTACGTGACCTGATGTCTCATATGCTTTGAGCACATGGATTCACAATCGGGCCAATCCAAGTGATAGTCATTGGATTGATGTTAAGAACATACTTGAGTATCTTAGAGGAACTAAGGATGCCTTCTTATACTATGGAGAAAAAGAACTTGAAGTGACTGGGATCACTGCTGCAAGTTTCCAAACTGATAAAATGACTACAAGTCGTAACAACGGTATTATTCAGTTTGAATAACGGAACAGTGAGCTGGAAATCTTCCAAGCAAGATATTGTTACTGAATAAGAACAAAAGCGGAATATTGCTGCAGCTGAGGCAACAATAAAAGCCTTCTGTATTGATAATAAATCTAATTAGATTAGATATAGTTCTGTTAGAAGTTGAGCTAGGCTACGGCACAGGCTAAAGAATTAATGGTCTCATCAACGATCCAGATATATACTTCGACTATTCATCTGATCCGTTCGGATCATAAATTATGGCGATGTGATGATCGTATAAATCGCATCAAATGATAATCATGCAAATCCGCTGACGAAAGTCTATTCTCATTAATTTGAGCGAACTGTACATAGTTCAGGTGTAGGACACTCGAGTGACTGGCTATAGGCAAAGTGGGAGATTGTTGGATAGTTATGACCCATAGCGTCACTATTTTTACATATCATGGTGTTGTTGTTCAAATTAACTATGTGACAAAGGAAATTACTCTTTTATCATTTGTGATTAGATCACCAAAGATGTATAAATGATAGAAGGTCCTTATGAATAGTTCCTGGATTGAGATGATATGGGACAGTATCAATCCACGAAGGTTTAATCATTAAATATCCGTAGTCAGAGTATTATCGAGATTGGACATCGATAATGCGTAAAAGACTAGAATTACACTTGTGCGCGTTGTGAGGGCATAACGGCATAGTTCTCATATATTTGGGATATAGGATACTCATGCAAGTGTAGTAGGAGGTTTTGTTTTACCGATGGTACGGAAAACATCTTCGCTCTGGATAGACCCCTCGGAATTCCATTGGTAGTATGACTATGTGTCTATGGAAGTCCGAATCAGGGTAGGTGTATTTGGTCTTAACATGAGACTTGCACCGCTAATATTTGTGACAATCAATATACTTTGGTTTTGGTCGTCCAGGGCTTTAACAAGTTCTGTGTACGCCTCTGCTGGGTATATTGAGAATCGTATTGTGTTGGGTGTGATGTCAAGACGAAAGTATCACTCCAGTCATAGTGGAGATGATGGTCACGCAGGATACGGTACTGGTTCTCTTATGTACTGCAGTCATCGGGATAATATGACTAGGTCATGATTATCCGATATAGAGACTAGTTACCAGAGATCCGATATGTGCTTCGTACGGGGCAGACACATTTCCAGCCCCAGGCCTTGCACGTGACATCCGATGCTGGATCGAAATACGCAATACTACGTATACTACGCCTGATATAGATCACATATTCCTGTAAAGATATTTGTGGAGAATTGGGTAGGCATGGCGATTTACTATAAGCCAACCTTGTCTTGTAAATCGGTATAAACGTAGTACTAGGTACTTACGTGTTCGGATAGTCCGACGACTGAATTTACTGCCAACATATCCGGGGATCTCATGGGTAGCTTCCCGAAGATTCACCGATGACGTATGACTCACACTTTATTAATCTGAGATTAATTAGATGAGAGAAAAAATTAATCTGGGATTAATTGCGGAGATATTTTATCTGGGATAAAATATCATTTAAAGAGAGAGAACGATTAATTTGGAATTCATCGATAAAATAATATATTCGATATATTATGGGAAATTGGATTTCGACGCGGAATTAAAATTAGATTTTAATTCGGGCAAACGAGTTAATTTAGAATTAATTCGTTAGCGACGTGAATATATTCGATATATTATCCGCCATACTTCTTTATTGTATTCACTTATTTTCATTGCTTGAATGATCATGGGACTATAGTAGAAACCCAACACTTATGTCACTATGAACGAGGGCTAACAGATTGGTGGCACTTGCATTTTTACCAAGTAAAATGTGTTTTAGGCACTTTGCCCAAAATACTAGATTCATAGACATCATTTGATTAGAATCAAATCCGTCCTATTACCCACTCTTCGAAATTGTGGATATATGAGTCTTGTTGATGTGTCCCAGACAACAATGCTAGAAATAAGTCTCATCTGATTAATTCATTTTGAGCTATTTGTTTGTCATGTTATATGTTTGAGATTTATTTATATTCAAAATATAAATATTGTTATTCACATCTAATGTGTTTATCTCAATATCATCTTTATAAAATAAAACACTTTAGTGTTCTAGAATATAAAGGTATACCCGCAACGGGTTAAACTGAGATATATAGATAATGTTTCTAGTCAAACTAGGTACATTATAACAATTTCCTAATTTAGGTATATACCCAAAGGGTAGTTCTTAAACTTAGGTTTCTACGGTTAAAACAGCGACTCTCGTCCCGTTTTCGACTCGCAGATAAATCTCATCTGAAGTCAATCTCTTGTTAATCAGCAGATTCTGCACATCAGTACATATTTATGTACCACATCTAGTATCAAAATCCGATTTTGAAACTAATAGTGAACTTGTTTATGACAAACATACTTGAAGCCGGAGCCTTGCCCCGTCTTCTCTTCCTTAATGTATGTCTTGTCCATACGGCAGTCACGCTTCCAGTGACTCCGTTTGCCATAGTTTAGGCAGACATCTTGGGATATGTCCTTTGTCTTCCTAGAAGACTGTGATGATTTTGCCTTTGCCCATTTTAGAAGTGTTGGTGTTTGCTAAGGTCCCAAGATCAATAAACAAGCATGAAACAAGTGCGAATACAAATCAACGAAGTTGCGGAATACTCACATCGATCGGTTGAGCGACGTGGCAACGAACAAAATGGAATTCTGCTCACTGTGAAGCTCACGGCAGTGGCTGAAACAGCCCACTATTTTTGGCTCGGCTTTGGTCCTTCGTCAAGCTCCAAGCTTCGTCGAATGATTCCAAGCTCATGGGTGGACTTCCATATCACCTTCGCATGACTTCGTAGTGTGCTAGCACTCCCGATTTTGCCACAAAATCGCAACTCTAAGCTTCCCTATTCTTCTTTGGCTCACGGCAAAAAACAGATGCAGTGAAGAAGAAAAACAGGCCAAATGGCCGAGAGAGAGAGAGATGAGAATTTGGCTCCAAATTCGTGAGCCTATGAGAGAGAATGGAAAAAATGTGTAATGTATATTGTTTTTCAAAAACAATTAAACATATACCAAAAATCCTTTTTTCCAAAAAGTCAAGCAATTAATGCCAACTACCACCATCAATCAATCAAATCAAGTGACAACTTGTCACATCACTCAAAGTGACTAATGATTTGACGTTTGATGCGACTAATGATTTGATGCTTGAATTGACTTGCGTGCCGCACTCGAATTCGAAATGCGAATGCGCTTGCAAACAATCCCGGGCTCGGGTTCGCTAATTCCAAATTAACGAATTTTCTGTTACGTCGCAAATAAATGATTACGCCTAGCGAAATCACTATTCACGTCGCTAACGAATTAATTCTAAATTAATTCGCGCACCCGAATTAAAATCTAATTTTAATTCCGCGTCGAAATCCAATTTCGTTTAATATATCGAATATATTAATTTATCGATTATTCCAAATTAATCGTTATCTCTCTTTTATTGATATTTTATCCCAGATAAAATATCTCCGTAATTAATCCCAGATTAATTTTCTCTCTCTACTAATTAATCCCAGATTAATTTAGAGTGCGAGTCATACGTCATCGGTGAATCTTCGGGAAGCGACCCATGAGATTCCGGATATTTGGCAGTAAATTCGGTCGTCGGACTATCCGAACACGTAAGTACCTCGTACTACGTTTATACTGATTTACAAGACAAGGTTGGCTTCTAGCAAAGCGCCATGCCTACCCAATTCTCCAGAAATATCCTTACAGGAATAAAGGATCTATATCAGGCGTAGTATACGTAGTATTGTGTATGTCGATCCAGTATCGGATGATCACATGCTAGGCCTGGGGCTGGAATTGTGTCTGCCCCGTACGAAGCACATGTCAGATGTCTGGTACCTAGTCTCTATAATCGGATAAACCTGACCTTGTCATTTTATCCCGATGACTGCAATACTTAAGAGTACTAGTACCGTATCCTACGCGACCATCATCTCCTTATGACTGGAGTGACACTTCCGTCTTGACATCACACCCAACACACTACGATTCTCAATATACCCAGCATTGGCATACACAGAACCTATTAAAGCCCTGGACGACGGCAACCAAAGTATATTGATTGTCGCAAGTATTAGCGGTGAAAGTCTCAGGTTAAGACCAAATACACCTACCCTGATTTCGGACTTCCATAGACACATAGTTATACTACCAATGGAATTCCGAGGGGTCTATCCAGAACGAAGCTGTTTCTCGTACCATCGGTAAAACACAACCTCCTATTACACTTGCATGAGTATCCTATACCTAAACATATGAGAACTATGTCGTTGTGCCCTCACAACGCGCACAAGTGTAATACTAGTCTTTTACGTATTTATCGATGTCAAATCTCGATAATACTCTGACTAGGGATTTTTAATGATTTATCCTTCGTGGACTGATACTGTCTCATATCATTCTCAATCCAGGAACAAATCATAGGGACCTCCTATCATTTATACATCTAGGTGATCTAATCACAAATGATAAGAGTGCAATCTTCTTTGTCACATAGTTAATTTGTACAACAACACCGTGATCTGTACAAATAGTGACGCTATGGGTCATAATTGTCCAACAAGAAGCTCTGGCTCTGCCTCCTTGAGCATAGCCGTCAACTCTCCAAGAGTTTTCTCTTGGTTCATAATGAACATGCCCCAGCTTTCAGGTAGAGACTGTAAGATCAAATCTTTAGTAGTCTCGGCCACGTAGGTAATGCCGAGCTAACCTAGCTGATCGATGTCAGCAATCATCTGCGACACCTAGTGCTCGACAGATGTAACCTCTGATATACGCGAGCGAAAGAGCTTCTTTTTTATTTGTACTTCTAAGATCTAAGAATAGATCTATGAAGATCTTTAATTTCAATCATCATGGTATAAGGATCTAATCCTTAATTTTGACGACGGAATTAAAGAGTCATTGCATCAAGCATAAAGGATTGAGCATTAAAGTTATCATCACCATGAGTCTTCCAAAACTCATGCTCCACTATTTGCTTCAACACCGGGCTCAGGCCCGAGATGTTTCTCTATCAAATAGAATAACTTCTCAGTTCCCAGGACTATCCTGAGTTTCTATTCCCATTCTGAAAATTGGAGCCGTTTAAAGACATTTTCACCCAGGATTATGTTTTAAACGCTAATCTTTCAGTTATCTTGATTCCAATAGTCCAACTATCTAATCAACGATTTCAGGTACATTAAATATAATGATTACTATAGTCTAACTATATAATCAACTTTAATTTGATTGGTTAAATTCAAATATATTAATTACTATAATCCAATTATATAATCAACTATAAATTGAAGTAGTTTGAATACAGTCCAACTGTTTGATTTAAAACAACAATTAAATATTAGTCCAACTAATATATTTATTAATTAGTGACGAAAAAATGAAATGAGCGCGTATTGGCAAGTATCTAAACGAAATTGCAAATTTAATACTTGCCTCCCACTATTTTTCGGCGAGCCTCTAACCTTTTGTTGAGTACTCGGGAAACCTAGTTTTCTAGTAGGCTAGGATCCCGTTAAATAACATACAACCTTGACTTTGGCCAACAAGCTGTATGATATTTAACTAGGTAGATCTATAAGATCCATTGGATCTCATCCAATACCTAGATCCAGTAGGTGGACATCCAAGTCCGAAACATATATCTAATATATGCCAATATATCCGATATATTCCCTAACCTTTTTCCTCTGAATCAACTAAGCCTTGTCTTTGGCACAACAAGCTTAATGATTCCAGTTAAGCGGGACCCATTGACTTTGGAAAGCTTCGTAATCGATGTCGATGGACAAGAAGTTATCTTGACTTTGGCCAACAAATCACAACTTGGACAAGACATGCGATATGGAACAAAGCCTTCATGATTCAAACACATCCGCGATGGACAAAGGTCTTGACTTTGGCCAACAAACCAGTGCCAATCTTGGATCTTGAGAATAAATCATTCAATGGAAGGAAAAACACTTAATATTTGTTGAGGGTTTTTCGCGTAATTGGCAGCCAATTAATTATCTTTGATTAGGTCTCATCATACACCATTAAACATGCATTCTAAAAGCATAATAAGGCGCGATAAATAAATTAATAATGATATACGGATGGATATTTAAAACATTTTGTTCCTAGAACAAATCTCTCCACTTCTTCTCTCTCGCTAGCACAAATCTTACTTCTACCCAATTACATAACACTTCTAAAGAAACCTCATTTACATTGAGGGGAATAGGTGAGAAGAGAAATACAAAGAGTCAAGAGGTAATAGGCTGGACACGCAGGTTCAATTTAATAAATTCTAAATTTATTACAATAATTTCCAAAATTGCCCTTACCCATCTAATATCCATCTGATATACATTATTCATACATCACATCCATGAATTCACACAAAGCATGTTATCAATCAATCTAATCCAATTAATTAATCTGAAATTAATGACCATCCAATGTTCAAACAACGATTTGATCGAGTCCAACTCATTTTAAGAATAAGTACTCAAAGTACGAATTCTTGAATTATATCAAACTACAATATTAAATACAATTTAATTTGTATTCAATACTAATTTTATATTTAATTCCAAATTAAATAATTACACTTTATTAATGAGCCTTTGCGACTTAGATTCTAAATCTAATCATTACGGGTCTCAAAGCCCAATTAACATCCAATGTCAATTTAATTAAAGTCCAATGGGCTTTCAATTAATTTATATGGCATGTGCTTTGGCAACCAAAGCCCAATAAGGAATCACCATTTACCAAAAATCAATTTAGGCCCATTAGGCCCAATTAAAATTTTAAAGGCCCATTTTATTATATTTGGACTTTATGGAAATGGTTTTAGGCCCATTTGGATCCAACCAATTAACCTAAACTAAACTTGGCCCAACTAAGCCCTTTAAGCCCAAATACAACATTATTAGCCCAATTCCAAATTTAGCCCAACTAATTAAATTCCAATATTCCAAATATTATAATTTAATCAATTAAGGTGCATTAGCCATAATTAATTAGTCAAATTAACATTTCCAAAATATCAATTACACTAATTAATCATGCTTAATTATATTCAATTCATGTCCAACACAATTGAAACAAAATCAATCCCAACATGTTTATAAGGCTCTCGGCAATTTGGAGATTTTTATATCAATTTTGACTTCATTCCAATTAAATCACAAACTAATATATCCCATGCATTTTAAACATATCCAATTGTCTAAAATTCAAAAATACCAAGAGCTTATCATATGGTCATATTCGTCCAACATAAGGATTTTGATAAAATTATTTTTGATCAATTTTACACAAATCCAATGATGCAAAACTCTAAGTAATCATCATCTAACATCAACCAAACACTCAATATGAAGAAATCATGCTCAAATCACAAAAGCCCCAAATTAAAGTTTAAGAACCCTAAGTCAATTTCATGCTTAATAACGGCTCTGATACCATTGTTGGGTTTTCTAAGTCAAACCAATATCAAATTAAGTAATGAAATGTGCGAATACAACAAAGTAAAGTAGCGAAAATAATCACTTTGATCGGCTTTTGGATGCGATGAACACAAAAAAAAAAATTATGCTCCAAGCTTTTTCTCCTTGTGTGATTCGGCCAAGCCCTTTTGATTTTGATCTTCAAGCTCCAAGCTTTGTGAATGATTCCATGCTCAAGGGTTGGTTTCCCTATCACCTTTCAATGACTCCTTTGAGTGCTAGCTCTTGAAAAATTTGCAACAGATTTTCCATTTTTCCTTGGTGAGTTTCGGCCAAGCCTTATGCCAAGAGAGTGAGAGTGGCGTGAATGGAGAAGAGGGGAAGAAGGAGAGAAAAATGAGTTGACTTGTAATTGATTTCCAAAATCAATTAATGATATACCAAAACCAATACTTTGGTATATGTCAAAACTCTCACCAACTTGGAGTGTAAAACAAGCCATCACCCACCCACCAAATTCCATCACCATAAAGGTAAGTTAAATGACAAGTGATGTGACTTGTGGGCCCCACACGATTCAAAATCTGAGTGGGCCCGCAAACACTCCCGGGCTCGGGTTCGCTAATTCCGAATTAACGAATTTTCCATTGCGACGTAATTAAATCAAATTTAATTAAATAATTATGCCTAGTAAAATTACTATTCACGTCGCTAGTGAATTAATTCTAATTAACTCGTTCGCCCGAATTAAAATCTAATTTTAATTCCGCGTCGAAATCTAATTTCGTATAATATATCGAATATATATATTATTTTATCGATTAATTCCAAATTAATCATTCTCTCTTTAAATAGTATTTTATCCCAGATAAAATTTCTCATCAATTAATCCTAGATTAATTTTCTCTCTCTTCTAATTAATCCCAGATTAATTATGTCTGAGTCATACGTCATCGGTGAATCTTCGGGAAGTGACCCATGAGATCCCTGGATATGTTGGCAGTAAATCTAGTTGTCGGACTATCCGAACACGTACGTACCTAGTACTAAGTTTTTACCGATTTACAAGACATGGTTGGCTTCTAGCAAAGCACTGTGCCTACCCAATTCTCCAGAAATATTCTTAATGGAATATAAATCTGTATCAGGCATAGTATACGTAGTATTGCGTATTACGATCCAGTATCAGATGTCACGTGCTAGGCCTGGGGCTGGAATTGTGTCTGCCCCGTACGAAGCACATATCGGATCTCTGGTAACTAGTCTCTATAATCGGATAAACATGACCTAGTCATATTATCCCGATAGCTGTAGCATACAAGAGTACCAATTCCTTATCCTACGTGACCATCATCTCCATATGACTGAAGTGATACTTCCATCTTGACATCACACCCAATACACTACGATTCTCAATATACCAATAAGAGGTGTACACAGAACCTGTTAAAGCCCTGGACGACCAAAACCAAAGTATGTTGATTGTCGCAAGTATTAGCGATGTAAGTCTCAGGTTAAGACCAAATACACCTACCCTGATTCGGACTTCCATAGACATATAGTCGTACTACCAATGGAATTTCGAGGGGTCTATCCAGAGCGAAGCTGTTTCCGTACAATCGGTAAACACAACCTCCTATTACACTTGCATGAGTATCCAATACCCAAATATATGAGAACTATGTTGTTATGCTCTCATAACACGCACAAGTGCAATACTAGTCTATTCCGCATTATCGATGTCCAATCTCGATAATACTACGACTAGGGATATTTTAATGATTAAACCTTAGTGGATTAATACTGTCTCATATATTATTAATCCGGAACTAATCATATGGACTTTTATCATTTATATATCTCGGTAATCCATTACAAATGATAAAAGAGCAATTTCCTTTGTCACATAGTTAATTTGTACAACAACACAATGTTCTGTTCAAATAGTGATGCTATGGGTCATAATTGTCCAACACGCATTTCGGATCCAAAACAGTCCAGTTTTGTGCCGTCGTTCAGGGGCAATTCCGGGGTTGAAATTTTATCCAAAACAAAAGTAAAAATTCAGTCTTGATGTTGATAACATTCGGTATTCAGAAAGAAGGGCATATAATTTTTTCTAGTCCGATCCCGAGTGCCTAACGTGTTTCTGCTGTGCTAAGAAATTGGTTTGGGTTCTTGTTGTTATTGATGTGGCTGCAAAGACTAGATATTACATGGATCTACAAGGAAATGAGCCAGATGAAGACATCAAGGATTTAGTTGTTACGTAAGTATAAAGCTATGAACATAAAATATGTTTATATTCATAATGTTTCCAAGTTACAATAATTATATATGTTTTAAACTTTTAGTGGGATAATCATTTACGGCAATGAAGAGCAAAAAAATATACACCCATAATTAAAAATAGTGATGGTAATCTCGTTTAACTTTAAATACTTTATACCCATTGTAGACGCTGGTTTTCGGCCGAGGTCCACAATCAAGAATTTAGTTGGGGCACTAGTGATCCTGCAAAAAAGAAGGTAGAGTGAGCGGAGAGTACTGGCCACCGGTGTGGTGGATGCCAAATGCACTCCGAAGCCCAAGTTAGTAGCGGAAATGAGCTGTAAATATCGTAGAATGGGGAGCAAGGTCAGATATTACCTTGATCTCCTTGAGCTGTCGTGAGGGTGATAGGTAGGGGGTTCTGAGAGTTCTGAAGTGAATATTGTTAAGCTATGAGTAGTAGAGCTTGTGTTAGTTCCCCATTTCCATTGTAGACTTATTCTCTTATACACACACTCGAGAAACGTGTGTATTTAATGCTTTAATGGCTTGTCTGTTTTATGCTGGAAACAGCTGATCCATGATGGGAGGCAATTTATGAATCTGAGCGTTTCGTGGGCTGGGACACGAAGGGTTAGGATGTTATTTAGGTAAGGTTTTTTCTTGGGTACGGGCTTGAGAAACAACTTGGACCAATATAGGCTTATAAAAATGGGCTTCCTCTGAGGGTATTTGGTCTTTAGATTGATTGGAGATGAATGTTGGGCCTTCCCCTTGTGCGTGGGCCTGAGAAAGTAATTGGGCCTTGTGGTATATTTTCGGAAATGTCAAGGGGAACTGGGGCACCTTTGATATTGGTCCTGAAATGAAAAGTCAAAAATACCCTTAACCCAAATTTGGCCCGTACAGTTTGTCTACTACTCTCTAAGTCAAGGAGTCATTGGCTTGGAGAGTACTCATTGGTCGTGTCATCTGAGACAAAATAGATAAGTCTGCTTGCCGAGAGCATGGGTTAACTAAAGATCTAAGCACTCCCATTGACTTTGACACGTGTTGTGGTAATGCCTTCGTTGTCTGACCCAGAACGTGATTGAGTGTCTTCAATGTCGTCTGGACAGTATTGTATAAGTCTTGAAGTTGACTCAACGTGAGTCAATGGAGATGTCCTCAGTGAACAAAATCAGATGATGATCTCGGGTATACTTCACACGACCGAGTTTGGTTAAAATCTTCAACTTGCCTTGATACGTCTCAGTTGACAGAACCGAATGATGTTTTTTGAAATACTCCACACGATTGGTCAGAGGACCAATGGAGCCTCCTTCTCGCCTGGACCAGATGAAGGTCCAGGTCTGAGCTCGGCTCAATCATGAGCCAATTGGGGAATGTTCCTGTCGACTGGACCTGATGAAGGCCAGGAGCTCAGCCATTTGACTGGTGCCGAATAGGAACCAAGTCGAGCCTACATGTCGTCTGGACCAGATGAAGGTCCAGGTCTGAACTTGACTCAATCATGAGCCAATTGGGGAATGTTCCCGTCGACTGGACCTGATGAAGGTTAGGAGCTCAGCCATTTGACTGGTGCCGAATAGGAACCAAGTCGAGCCTACATGTCATCTGGACCAGATGAAGGTCCAGGTCTGAACTTGACTCAATCATGAGCCAATTGGGGAATGTTCCCGTCGACTGGACCTGACGAAGGCCAGGAGCTCAGCCATTTGACTGGCGCCGAATAGGAACCAAGTCGAGCCTACATGTTGTCTGGACCAGATGAAGGTCCAGGTCTGAACTTGACTCAATCATGAGCCAATGGGGAATGTTCCATCGACTGTACCAGATGAAGGTCAGGACAATCTCTAGCCTACTAGTCCTGAAGAGGAACCAGGGGGAGTCTTCATATCATCTCGACCAGATAAAGGTCTAGGTCTTGAGCTGGGCTAGGCATGAGCCAATGGAGAATGTTCTCGTCGACTGGACCAGATGAAGGTCATGACAATCTCCAGCCGACTAGTTATGAATGAGGAGTCTTCATGTCGTATGGACTAGATGAAGGTCCAGGTCTTTATATATGTCATATACCATTACTGATTTATGAGGAATGTTATTCCCCCAAGTTATCATAGCTATTTCTTTTCAGATTATCTCCAGTCTACCGGATCTCATAAAGCTCTTAAACTGGTCTCCACTTCACTAGACCTGATGAAGGTCCATAATTGTCCTCATTCTATTAGACTTGATGAAAGTCGGAGGGAGTCCACGATCGACTGGACCTGATGAAGGTCCATGAGTCTTCTCTCAACCGGACTTGATGAAAGTCTACGGGAGACTACATTTCTCTAGTCCTGATGAAGGTTCAATAGATCTAATGAACATCTATGAGACTACGATCGACTGGAGCTGATGAGAGTCATGTAGGGTACGGTCGAATGGACCTAATGAAGGTTCATGAAGATCCATGATGATTTTCATCCTTCACTCTACAAGACATGATAAAGATCCATGAGACTATGGTTGAATGGATTTAATAAAGGTCCATGACGGTCTTCACTCTTCACTCTACAAGACCTGATAAAGTTCCATGAGACAACGGTCGACTGGACCTGATGAAGGTCCAATGGCGACTGGACGTGATGAAGGTCCAAAAGTGTCTACGGTCGACTGGACCTGATGAAGGTCCAAAAGTTTCTTCACTCTACTATACCTGATGAAGATACATGTGAGTCTATACTCCACCTGACCTGATGGAGGTACGATGGATCCTACAGTCGACTGGACCTGATGAAGGTCCAAAAAAGTCTTCATTCCACTATACCTGATGAAGGTAGATGGGAGCCCACACTTCATCTGACCTGATGGAGGTACGCGGGAGTCTACAATCAATTGGACATGATGAAGGTCCAAGAAAGTCTTCATTCCACTATACCTGATGAAGGTATATGAGAGTCTACACTCCACCTGACCTGATGGAGGTACGCGGGAGTCTACAGTCGATTGGACCTGATGAAGGTCTAAGAAAGTCTTCATTCCACTATACTTGATGAAGGTACATGTGAGCCTACACTCCACTTAACCTGATGGAGGTGCGCGGGAGTCTACAGTCGATTGGACCTTATGAAGGTCCAAGAAAGTCTTCACTCAACTATACCTGATGAAAGTATATGTGAGTCTACACTCCACTTAACCTGATAGAGGTGCGCGGGAGTCTACAGTCAATTGGACCTGACGAAGGTCCAAGAAAGTCTTCACTCAACTATACCTGATGAAGGTATATGTGAGTCTACACTCCACTTAACCTGATGGAGGTGCGCGGGAGTCTACAGTCGATTAGACTTGATGAAGGTCCAAGAAATTCTTCACTCAACTATACCTGATGAAGGTATATGTGAGTCTACACTCCACTTAACCTGATGGTGGTGCGTGGGATCCTACAGTTGACTGGACTTGAAAAAGGTCCATGAAAGTCTTTATTCCACCATACCTGATGAAGGTACATGAGAGTCTACACTCCACCATACCATATGAAGGTACATGGGAGTCTACAGTCGATTGGACCTGATGAAGGTCCAAGAAAGTCTTCACTCCACCATACCATATGAAGGTACATAGGAGTCTACAGTCGATTGGACCTGTTGAAGGTCCAAGAAGATCTTCACTCCATCATACCATATGAGGGTACATGGGAGTCTACAGTCGATTGGACCTGATGAAGGTCCAAGAAGATCTTCACTCCATCATACCATATGAGGGTACATGTGAGTCTACAGTCGATTGGACCTGTTGAAGGTCCAAGAAGATCTTCACTCCATCATACCATATGAGGGTACATGGGAGTCTACAGTCGATTGGACCTGTTGAAGGTCCAAGAAAATCTTCATTCCACTATACCATATGAAGGTATATGTGAGTCTACATTCCACTTAACCTGATGGAGATATATGAAACTATGGTCGAATGAACCTGATGAAGGTCCATGAGAGTCTCCACTCTACAAGACCTTATTAAGGTCTTGAGACTACGGTCGACTGGACCTGATGAAGGTTCAATGGAGGCTGCAGTCGACTAGACCTGGTGAAGACCTACGAGACTACGGTCGACTGGACCCGATGAAGGTCCAAGTGGGTCTCCACTTCTCATTCAACAAGACCTGGTAGAGGTCGAATGGACTTGATGTAGGTCTAAGTGGGTCTCCACTCCTAACTCCATTAGACTTGATGAAGGTCCATGCGAGTCTTATGTCGACTGGAACTAATGAAGGTCTATGAGGGTCTTCATTCCTCATTCTATAATCATCACTCTATAAGACCTGACAAAGGTCAGTGAGGGTCTACGGTCGAATAGAGTTTATAGTTGATGGCAATTCATCCATGTAGTATGGAAAATATGACAATCCTTCCATGTAGGGTCGAATAGAACCTCAGCCAAATACTTAGCCTTCATCCATGTCATGTCGAATGACATATTTGCCTCAATCTGTACACACGTCTGAGATCCACAACAAGTCCCAGGCTACACACATGTAGATGTCGAATGAGAGACACATCAAACCTCAAGCTATACACTCGTCTGAGATCCATAATAAGTCTCAAGCTGCACACATATAGATGTCGAATGGGACGCACATCAAGCCCCAAGCCATACACGCTTGAAATCCACAACAAGTCCCAATCTACGCACATGTAGATGTCGAATGGGAGGCACATCAAACCTCAAGCCAAACACGCGTCTGGGGTCCACAACAAGTCCCAATTTACACATAAGTAGATGTCGAATAGGATGCACATCAAGCCCCAACCCATACACGCTTGGGATACACAACAAGTCCCAATCTACGCACATGTAGATGTCAAATGGGAGGCACATCAAACCTCAAGCCAAACACATGTTTGGGGTCCATAACAAGTCCCAATCTATGCACATGTAGATGTCGAATGATATATCCATAACAATTACCAAGCTATATGTTGTAATGTCGACTGGGACACCCATAACAAGTCCCAAAAATTATAATGTCAACTAGGACATCTATTACAAGTCCCAAGCCACACATTGATGTCGATTGGGACATCTATAATAATTATCAAGCTACATATCGTAATGTCGACTGGGACACCCATAACAAGTCCCAAAAATTATAATGTCAACTAGGATATCTATTACAAGTCCCAAGCCACACATTGATGTCGACTGGGACATCCATAATAATTATTAAGCTACATATTGTAATGTCGACTGAGACATCCTTAACTAGTGCCAAAAAACACACTAATGTTGAATGATACATCCTTAACAAGTCTCATGCCTTACTAATTTCGACTGAGACATTCTTAAAAAGTGCAAGCCATACCTGGTAATGTCGATTGGGATGTCGACGCCAAGTCTTTATTATAGTATAGTCGACTGGGACTTCTTCCTCATGCCAAGTACATTGCTTGATAGTACGAAGTGAATGGTAGGAAAAATGGTTCCACTGAAGGGACGCGCTTTGTTCCTTCCCATGTTGTCTGAAATAGACGACAATCTAACCATGTAGTATGGAGTTGAAGGCAATCCATACATGTCATCTTGTCGTATAGAGAATATGATAATCTTTCCATGTAGTCTGGAATGGATGACAATTCATCTATGCCTTTCGTGTAGTCTGGAGGAGATGTTAAACCTTTCGTGTAGTCTGGAGGAGATGACAAACCTTTCGTGTAGTCTGAAGGAGATGACAAACCTTTCGTGTAGTCTGAAGGAGATGACAAACCTTTCGTGTAGTCTGGAGGAGATGTCAAACCTTTCATGTCTTCTGAAGTGGATGATATTCCATTCATGTCATCTGAGGAATATGACAATATTCATATGTAGTAAGAGGTTGATGATAATCCTTTTATGTAGTCTAGAGGATACGATCAATTTTCCATGTCACTGGGAGCTGATGATTTATAGGAAAGAAGTGTTCGATGTTATCTCGGCTCTGCTTTTCCTTATTGGTAGTCTAACTCCAGGTAGATTGGAGAGAATTGCTCTTTTGAACTCTTGCATTTCCTTTCGCATAGAAGAGGTGACTTGTTGTGATCGGTCGGCTGGAGAAATATGGTTTTTTTTGTGATTTAGTGGATGGTTGTCTGATTGTGGATTTTCGCTTGCCACATTGTTGAATGTTTTTAGGAGATCGGATCAAATGATAGGATTGTTGGGGTGACCCGTAGCCTCGCGCGTTTGGGAGGTTGAAGAATTATGCTCCAATTACTTTTGGAGGTTAGAACTAGGGCTTTGCATGACTCAATTTTCCTCTTCCATTGATCGTAACTGTTCTTGTAGAGTGGCTAATTATGCCACCACGGGGTCTGGTGTCTGTTTGTTGCTCGAAGCCATGGATAGTTATGTTTGTAAGGATCGTAGACTGAGGGGTCTTTGCTTGCTATGAATCGCTAAGGCCCCACGGTGGGCGCCAAATTGTAGACGTTGGTTTTCGGCCGAGGTCCACAATCGAGAATTTAGTTGGGGCACTAGCGATCCTGCAAAACAAGAAGGTAGAGTGAGCGGAGAGTACTGGCCACCGGTGTGGTGGATGTCAAAGGCACTCCGACGCCCAAGTTAGTAGTGGAAATGAGCTGTAAATACCGTAGAAGGAGGAACAATGTCAGATATTACCTTGATCCCCGTGAGCTGTCGTGAGGGCGATAGGTAGGGGGTTCTGAGAGTTCTGGAGTGAATATTGTTAAGCTATGAGTAGTAAAGCTTGTGTTAGTTCCCCATTTCCATTGTAGACTTATTCTCTTATATACACACTCGAGAAACGTGTGTATTTAATGCTTTAATGGCTTGTTCCGTTTGGTGCTGGAAACGCTGATCCATGATGGGAGGTCATTTATGAATCTGAGCGTTTCGGGGGCTGGCACACGAGGGGTTAGGATGTTATTTAGGTAAGGTATTTTCTTGCGTACGGGCTTGAGAAACAACTTGGACCAATATAAGCTTATAAAAATGGGTTTCCTCTGAGGGTATTCGGTCTTTAGATTGATTGGAGATGAATGTTGGGCCTTCCCCTTGTGCGTGGGCCTGAGAAAGTAATTGGGCCTTGTGGTATATTTTCGGAACTGTCAAGGGGAACTGGGGTACCTTTGATATTGGTCCTGAAACGAAAAGTCAAAAATACCCTTAGCCCAAATTTGGCCCGTACACTCATATTTTTAGTTTGTTAATTAATATTTACTTTTGTTATCAAAGGTTCCAAGACAACAGGATTCATATGAGTGGGATATTTTATGATGTGTTTTATGAAGGATATAATTGCCGATGTTAGTTTACTGCTCACGAACATAAGTTATCTTCTTTTTCATTTTAGATTGTAAATTATTGGCTCTGGCTAGTAATTTGATGCATATGATGTGTTAATTTGATGCGTATGATGTGTTGGGGTCAACCTAATTAGCTTTTATTTTCTTCTTTAAATCTTTGGTGAGATGATGTTGTTGTTGATGCATGCATTTAATAATTATATCCTATTATCTAGGTATTTGATAGTGGACTTGACAGTAACCATGAATTGGTTTTGGCGGCCAATTATTTGGAAAGCTCGGTTTGGGTAAGGATGATGCATAATTCCTTGTGAAAGAATTAGGATTCTGAACTGTAGTTTATCTAATAACTATAATGTGTGTTTGTGTTAGAATTGTACTGTGAAATAGAAGTTTAAATTTTACTCATACTAGTTTGGCTTACTTGAATATAAGTTGAATATTTCACTGTCAATTTTTATTTTTTAATTTTTATTTTTATTCTGGTGCTAGCAATAAGCTTTCAATTTTATATGAGCTGCTACTATAAGCTTTCAATTTTATATGAGTTGTGTTCTTTGGGCTCTTGAACTGTTTTTTTTTATAAAAATATTAGTATAAGCTTTCTTATTTTATTTTTTATTTTCAGTATACTGCCAAAAGAGTTGTTGAACTAATTTTTTTTTTTAATTTAATATACTAGTACTTATTTTTTTTATCAACAACAGTTTCACAATGAGACAGAATTGGATGAGGTCTTGAATTGAATGGATCAACTTTGTTCATTTCACTATATAGATTAGAAATTAGACTAATGTGATGACTATTTTTTACAGTATTATATTAAGAAAAAAATTTATTTTTATTTTTTGTATTTGACATGATTACTGTTTTATTTTATTAAAAATGATAACAATGTTTTATTTTGAATATATATATATTTATTGGTATTAGTTTAATGAAATTAATCCTAGAAATATCTAAAAATAAAAAATTTTCCAAAAAATAAAATTATTCCCGTTATATTAATTACTAAAATTTTAAAAAAATTTCCAGTCAAAAATTTTTTGCTGCCAATTTTTGTCTATTTTTCGCCATTTTTATGACAGCAAATTGTCATTATTTATTGACATATGAATATCATTGATTAATGATTCTTAAATATTGATAATTTATGATTGATATATGACAGACAACATACATATAATATAATGACAAAAAATAACAGTAATCTATTTTTATGACATGGGGATTTATGAATCTTTGAAAACATTCATAAAATAATCTTTATGACGGTTTTAACCAGTCATAAATCATCATTTTTCTATTATAGTTATCCTTATTATTTTTCTTCTGATTTGTGCTTTATTTTATTATATGTTCTTTCATATGACTATACGTACGAGTATAAAAGATCATGTGGGCTTTAGGATATGTGAATCAAACTCCTCTAATTTTCGCTGTGCAACTCTCCCCATTTCCCAACACAGTCTATCCCCGCCAAATTGGGACTAGCGCCGTATTTTAGAACACTGTAAAGAAGATGGTTGGTGAGACAATATCTTTTCGTGTAGAAGCGATGAAATTCTCCCACAAGAAAATTTATGATTTGATTTTGTATTCTCTTTAATCTGACCGATGAGGATAAGCCTTGATATAATGATAAAGTTATTTTATTGTAATTTGGAGGCCACATGTTCGAGTCGCAGAAAATATTTTCTTTGTAAAAAAATATAGATAAGACTTCATATATTTGAATCATCCCCAAAATTTACCGTGTGTGAAATCTGGTGCGCTAGATTATCTTCCTTTAATATGGGAGAGGATTGGGTTTGACAATCGTTCTGCGTCTATTGGAATAAATAATAATTGTTTAAAATTTGTCAAATTCCTTCACGCATTAATTAGAAGGAATTGAATAAATGATCGTGCATGCATTTGTTTATCGATGTATGTTTATTACATTGAACTTATTTGATCTCGTAGAAAAACGTGTGTCCAATACTAACGACTTTGACTATTAATTTTCCCGTGTTTCATTTAAACCCGACCACAGTTCCGGTTCGAAATCAAAACCGAAACAGATAGAATCGTAAGGTTACGGTTCCATCCGATTCCAATTTTGAAATCTGAAATCGTAACCTTAAAGTTTGGTCCGGTTCTACGGTTTCAATTTTCTGGAACCAAAGAATCAGACAGTTCGGTTCTTAAACCGAACCGAACCGTAGTCAAGTCTAGTTTCATTATTTTTAATGTTTATTAGGTGAATACAATTCAAAATGTAACACCTGATAATCCCGACGACTATTATGTTATAGGTGCATAATACATGATATAAATCATACACAAGCATGTATGTGCTTGTGGAATTATATTTCGGACCTTCGATAAATCATTTGCAGTTCCGATACGGAATTTACTTTCGATTCTATTTCGGATAACCCTTAGTATTTGGGCCATAAATTTTTTCATACGATCTCCGATTTTTATAAATTTTATATCGTCAGAAAGATACGACCGAGACCTACAACTTTCACATTGGACATTTTTCCAAATTCGAATCATAGACAGGTCAAAAATCGTGATTTTCGTGGATGCTACAGTGAAATTTGAGAATAGACTAGAATTGAGTGATGTGGCACAATCTCAACCTCTCATTTCATCACAAAAATCAGCCATTTTGCTTATAAATAAGAGACTATTCCTCCATCTCTCTCAAAAGACAAATACATGAGCTTGGTTCTAGGGAGCTCTCCAAAATTTTCTCCACTCTCATAGAATTATTGAATGAATGGTGAAGAATTCTCAAGCTTTTCTTACTCAAGTAAGCTTCTTTTCCTTATTTCTTCTTCTCATTTAGGAAAATGAGCATCCATTCTTCACTTGCATTCTCACACTTAGGACATGTTTTGTTTGATAAGATTGAGCAAAATTTAAGCCTCAATACATTTTTTTTTTTTATTGTTTAGAGTGGATTAGGCTTAAGTCTTGGTTGGAATAATGTCAAAGTGTAAAATGGGCATGAGGGCCGAATTCTTAGCATGTTGGGGGAATTTTTTTGATGTTTTGATGATACTAGATAATGGCATGTTTTGAGTGTAATAAGAAGTGTTTGTGTGAAGGTTATAGTGTGGGAGTGTTGGAATTGATTTGGGAAGTGTCAATGGAGAATTGAAATTGGCACTGAAATCGGATCGCGACGCTTATGGGCTAGCGTCGCGATGCCGAACATATGAATGCTCTCCACCTCGGGTCAGGTTGTGTGAGAGACGCCGAACATGTGAATGCTCTCCACATCAGGTCAGGTCGTGTGAGCGACGCTAAACATGTGAATGCTTTCCACCTTAAGTCAGGGTATGTGAGCAACGCCGAACAAGTGAATGCTCTCCACCTCGGGTCAGGTTGTGTGAGCGACGCTGAACATGAAATTACCATATACCTCGGGTCGGTGCGTGTGGGAATCACACTGAACATGAAGATACCCTATACCTCAAGTCGGTGTGTTTTGGAGTCACGCTGAACATGAAAATACCATCTACCTCGGGTCGGTGCGTATAGAAGTCACGTTGAACATGAAAATACCCTATATCTCGGATCGGTTGTGTGTTTGACTCAGGTCGGTCGTGTGGGAGACTTGGGTCAGTCGTGTGGGAGACTCGGGTTGGTCGTGTGGAAGACTCGGATAGGTGGTGTGGAATACTCGGATCCGTCGTGTGGAAGACTCGAGTTGGTCATGTGGAAGCCTCGGGTCGGTCATGTGGAAGTTGCGACGCTCAGCACCTAGTGTCCCGACGCGTAACAAAAAATGCTCTCTCTTTCAATCTGATCGTATGAACGTCGCGACGTGTCAGACCTGGAGTCGTGACGCGTAGCAAGACTAGTTTCATCCCATTTCAGTTTCGTCATAGGATGATAAAGTCAGTGAACACATTAGCTATCCCGACACGTATGCAACATGCATAAGCATCCACTACATCCATGATCATGATTAGATTCTAGCTTATATATGCTAACCATACTCGAATACAGAACGAACTAACTTATCCGCAGGAATCTCTTCAGTCGCATCCAAGATCATTGGCAATAGTTATTAATATGTGAATGGACCTTTTCTTTTCAAGTTGATGTTACTTATTTTGTTTTGACTTGAGACTTACTTTTAAGCGTTTTAGGGCGTTAGCCAAGTTGATTTTCAGTATTTAATGAATGTTATGTTTTGAGAAATTTTGAGTTTAAAAAGCATGATTCTTGTGATTTTGGAGGCATGGGGAAAAACTCACCTCAGATGTGACTTATGGAATTGACGGTTATTGGAATTGATGGATATAATATGTGCACATATAGAGCATGACTAGGGGGACGACGATACGTAACGCCCTTAGATCCTAGATTTCAAGGCTAGGGGGACGGCGATACGTAACGCCCCTAGACTCTTGATTCAGAGACAGTATGGTGGCATGCATTGAGGGACGGTGATACGTAACGCCCCAATGACATGGATTTTCACATCTGGCTCTAGTTTAGTGGCTTGAGGACAACGATATGTAACGTCCCAAGACCACCAGTTAGGCGTATGGGGGGACGACAATATATAACGCCCCTCATGCGTCAGGTTTTCTACAGATTTTTAGTGACATGATTTTTAGAAAAGATAGTTTTATGAAAGAGTTTTCAAGAGAAACAGTTTTATGAGTATCACAGAAGACATAAAAGATTTCCAGAAAAGTTTCACAGAAAGAGAATTGTTTCGAATAAGAAAGAGTTTTTAGAAAGAATCAGTTTTCAAGAGATGTTTTCGATTTCATACCAATGAATGTTTCATAAAAACATTCAGTTTTCATTTTTAACTGTCCACTGACTAGGTCGTTCAAACGATCTAACCCCCCTCCCCCACTCTCAGTATTTCTATTTTACAGGTATCCGAAGGACTAGC